>CM036758.1:55352488-55542488 GCA_020796225.1 Arion vulgaris | reverse complement strand
ACTTCCTCTCTTACTGTCCCACTCTCAGTTTCACACTCTCAATCTCTCGGTCTCACTCTCACACTCTCATTCTTTCCCACTCTAACTCTCATTCCGCCACTTCCACACTCTCCCACTCTTGTTCTCCCACTTTCCCATTCTTTCACTATCACTATCCCACTCTCAATATCTCACTCTCACACGTTCACTTTCCCTATCCCACTCTCAATCTGTTAGTCTCAATCTCCCACTCTCACTTTTCCACTCTCCCACTCCCAATCTCTTACTCTTCCACTTTCCCCACTCTTCCGCTATCACTATCCACTCTATCTCCCACTTCTTTCTACAATTTCAATCTCAGTCTCTCATTCACTATCTCACACTCGCTCTCTCTCCTCACCTTCTCACTCTAACACTCTTTCTCTCTCTCTTTCTCTCTAACGCTCACTATCATCCTCTCCCTTCTCTCTCCTCTACTCACACACTCTCTCACTTCTCTCTCCTTATCTCCCTCATTCTTTCCTACACTCTCTCACTTCTCTCTCCTTATCTCCCTCATTCTTTCCTACACTCTCTCACTTCTCTCTCCTTATCTCCCTCATTCTTTCCTACACTCTCTCACTTCTCTCTCCTTATCTCCCTCATTCTTTCCTACACTCTCTCACTTCTCTCTCCTTATCTCCCTCATTCTTTCCTACACTCTCTCACTTCTCTCTCCTTATCTCCCTCATTCTTTCCTACACTCTCTCACTTCTCTCTCCTTATCTCCCTCATTCTTTCCTACACTCTCTCACTTCTCTCTCCTTATCTCCCTCATTCTTTCCTACACTCTCTCACTTCTCTCTCCTTATCTCCCTCATTCTTTCCTACACTCTCTCACTTCTCTCTCCTTATCTCCCTCATTCTTTCCTACACTCTCTCACTTCTCTCTCCTTATCTCCCTCATTCTTTCCTACACTCTCTCACTTCTCTCTCCTTATCTCCCTCATTCTTTCCTACACTCTCTCACTTCTCTCTCCTTATCTCCCTCATTCTTTCCTACACTCTCCATCGAATTCTTATGTTATCTCTCACTTTCTCACCTGCTTTCTCTTCTTCTCGGACATCTAATATAAATTTATCTAGACACATGTACTCACCTGGGAGCAAAATCTACCTGGTTAACCATATAACCAGCAAAACACAAACCCTCAAAGCCAACAGCAACTGATAAAAGTACAACAGCAATCGTTCTGTTAGTGCAGTCCACAAATCCTACTCCCACAATGCACGCACCAGAACCCAAGAAAGCTGCAAGAAATGGGATTATAATGATATTGTTACCTGCACATCACGTGATTTTATAACAAAAGGAGCAATAGATTAAATGGTTTGGACACCTGACAAGAAGGCTTTGGTACCGTCTACCACAGAAAGTCACACTGAAAAAGTCTAACGAGTACAGTGAAAGAGGAAGACCACGCAAAAGATGGAGCGACGGTATCAAGAACAGCCATAAGAAAATGAATAACTGCTTACAAAGTGCATTAGAACAAGCACGCACAAGATCCCCAACACTTCTATAAAGGAGTAAATGAAGGAAGAAAATAGAAGGTTTTATACAACATTTTTCTTCTTCTCTTTCACATTTACTTCTTTATAGAAGTGAGTTGGGGGACTAGTGATCGTCTGTGCTTGTTTTAAAGCACTTTGTTCTGCCAACGTGTTCGTAGCGCGTTGGACTACGGGTGACTAGTCCTCTGTAAGTGCGGGTTCAACTCCGCGGACTGGCAGAAAGCTACAGGTTCCCCGATTTACGGTGTTCGTGGCACCGAGCCGAAGGGTTACGATGTCCATGATACCGAGCCGAAAGCTTTCAGCTCAAGTGTTTCTGGGGAAAAAACACACAAAAAACTAGGTACTTTGTAAGCTGATATTCATTTTCGTAAGGCTGTTCTTGATGCCGTCGCTCCATGTTTTGCATGGTCTTCCTCTTGCCCTGTACTCATTATACTTTTTCTGTGTGGCTCTCTGTGGTAGGCGATACCGGGGTATTCTTGGGAGGTGTCCAAACTATCTAATCTGTTGTTCTTTTATGAATTCCATGACTGGGTTTACGTCCAGGCGTATTCCGATTTCTTCATTTCTAACTTTGTCTCTTATTGCCACACCTGCAGCTCTTCTAAGACACCTAATCTCTGTCATTATGATTTCCCGCTCATTAGCTGCTGTTATTGTCCATGTTTGACACTGGTAACATAGTGTTGGCCAAGTCTGACACTGGTAACATAGTGTTGGCCAAGTCTGACACTGGTAACATAGTGTTGGCCAAGTCTGACACTGGTAACATAGTGTTGGCCAAGTCTGACACTGGTAACATAGTGTTGGCCAAGTCTGATACTGGTAACATAGTGTTGACCAAGTCTGACACTGGTAACATAGTGTTGGCCAAGTCTGACACTGGTAACATAGTGTTGGCCAAGTCTGATACTGGTAACATAGTGGTGACCAAGTCTGACACTGGTAACATAGTGTTGGCCAAGTCTGATACTGGTAACATAGTGTTGACCAAGTCTGATACTGGTAACATAGTGTTGGCCAAGTCTGACACTGGTAACATAGTGTTGGCCAAGTCTGACACTGGTAACATAGTGTTGACCAAGTCTGACACTGGTAACATAGTGTTGGCCAAGTCTGACACTGGTAACATAGTGTTGGCCAAGTCTGACACTGGTAACATAGTGTTGACCAAGTCTGACACTGGTAACATAGTGTTGGCCAGACAATCGTTATCTATACAACATTGTTACCTATATATCATTTGATTTTGTGGGTCTTTGTGGCTAAGTGGTTAAGCCCTGCATTCCGAAAGTCGTAGGTTCGAATCCGGACTGCGCCGTTCTATTCACGAATGCATTTTTTCCAAAGACCCCTTGCATTGTTGCCTGTGCTACGGAGTTCGTGCTTTGTGAAATACTCTCGTCAGGTGGCGTGCCATTTCTGCGGAGATGGTCCGAGCCATATGGGGTAAAACCCGGTGCAATGAAATCAATCGTTCAGCTTTTGATCAATTAGATATAAGATTTGATATAAACATTGTCACCTGTTGATAATGTGATTTTGTACATATATTGCTCATATCATCATCAACTAACTTGTCCTGAGCAAAACAAGTAATAACAAAGTACTGTAGTTTGACAAAATACAAAAACAATCAAAGTCTAAGTCTATATGTCGTGTGTTGTGAAATTCGTCACTCTTGTTGTATCGTTTGCTTGATAAAGGCCTTTTGGTCGAAACGTTGCTGTGTATTACCATTGTTTTTGAATTTTGTAAAACTACAGTACTTTGTTATTACGTGTTTCCACATCCTACTTAGTTTGACTGCAGTCTCCTTCTATATTGTCCTGAGCAGAACTTTACTACCCTAACAGTCCTTCAGGACATCTCTTTCCTAGGTCAGATGTCTCGGCTCTGCAGCTGTCATACTAAAATCGTCAGTTACATCATGAATCCATCTTCTTCGTGGTCTTCCTCTTTTCCTCTTTGTCGGATGCCTCTTCCATAATTTTTTTTCCCCGATCCAGAAGCACTTGAGCTTTTCAGCTCTTCGGGTCGGTGCCATGGACATCGTAACCCTTCGGTTCGGTGCCACGAGCACAGTAAATCAGGGGAATCTGTGGCTTTTCTGCCATCCCGCGGAATTGAACCCGCACACACAGAGGGATAGTCACCCGTAGTCCAACGCGCTACGAACACGCTGGGCAGGCGGGCAATGTTCATGCTTCACGTCCATTACTGAACTATTACCTACAAATGCATGCATTTTAAAAAAATGAACATTCATGAATTTGTCACGAAAGTCTAAATAATGTTTTTAGCAACATATTGATCGATTTATTGATTGATAGGATCATCATCATTGCACTTCGGTAAATAACCATGTGTGCTCCGATCTCTTTCTTACAGTGGAAGATCTCAGCTGCAGTGCACGAACTCCGTAGCACCGGTGAGGGTCTCCGATGTAATTTTGAAGACGTAAAAGTATTTTGTAGGAATTTTACTTTTAATCGTTTCTAATGAATTTTGCCCTGGTAGCGACTTTCCAGCCTCCTCTTTTCAATTTTGAACTGCCAATGAATCTTTTAGGTTCTCAAATTGAACAGGGACATACATTTTATCGTCCGTCTCAGATAGGACAAGTAACTCGATCTCACCAACACTGAAATCGGGGATCTCTAGAAAACTATCACGATGTCTGGACGAGGGAGTGAACCAAGTACCTTTGGAACGTGAGACAAGCCCCTAACGTCTACGTCACAGAGATCCCATTAAGCAACATATATAGGAATAAAACATTTCCCGAACGAAGCCGGGTTGTATAACTAGTATTCTATATAAACACTATACTAACCAACAGACTGGAAAAGTCTGCGCGTGTAAGTTGTTGTTAGATAACGTGCACGTATAATGTCTGCTAAATATCCTCCACCAATGATAGTGACGACCATAACAACGTATGGAACTGCAGATAAGAAACCATTCTGAAATAGAAGAAAATTTCACAATAAATATTTATATATAATTCTATTTCCTGTCATTTTAATGACTTATTGACCTGATTTTGAACTCTTACAATCATTGACGTTTTCCAAGGAAGGGACAAATTGAGGGGAGGGAACACATTTTACTTGGTAGGTTAATGGAGATTAGATTTTCATAAAACTGTTTTATCAAAAATATATTTTCCAGGGATGGCACTTGACCCCCTTTTTGCTTTAACGTATAGACACCCATGCCTTCAATATGCATGTTAAAAAAACCATTTACACATATAATTATGTTTGTCATTCGTGCACATAAAGATTTACGCAAAAAAATCTGAGATATATAAACAACGATACCTACAGTTACAAGGATACATATATGTATATTATTCTCGTACCGTTGTAAGTTACATATAGCGTGCAAGTAATTTCTCCACACCACTCTGTCCTGGACACTTCGCTCAATTTCTTCCATGGAACTGTGTCCGATATTTCTTGCCTTTCTCAGTAAAGTCCGTTTTGAGTATCCCTATGACGTCTTTTTCTTTCTTGGCCGCTTTGCCTCCCACTTCAATGCCTACTTTGGTATTCTTTGATAAATTTCTTCTCAAGATAAACTTGATTTGACTTAATCTCCGCTCCTCGTGGAGCATAGGGTCTCAACAGTTGTTCTCCACTTTTCCCGATTTCTGGCTGTCTTTTTAAATGTTTCCCAGAATAGTCGAGCACTCTTTAGTTTCTCAAGAAGACTTCGTTGTTACTAGATACAGTTTACAGTTGTTACAAAGATGTAGACTGTAACAAATGTAGATAATATTACATGGTCAACACTAAACAATATGTTGTAACAAGATTGAGCAGTATTACCTGTTTAACATCAAACTTTAAGACCTCCTTCATGAATGACGGCAGGCCAGTAAGAAGCGTGTAACTTAACCAGTTGTTACAGATATGAGCTGACAGACACACCCATAATGCCCGTGACTTGACCATGGATAACCAAGGAACGATGACGTCCTGTTAAACCACAATTCAATCATTAAATCATGGGCAAGATTGTTCAGTAAATATGTTACTATTATCATTTTAGTACATTTTTTTGGTTGGATAATGTTCTCTTGTCGTTTTTTAAAATTATATTAATCTTGTCATGCAAGGGGGTCTCTGGGGCTAAGTGCTTAAACCCTTTGCATTGTGAGTCGAAGATCGTGGGTTCGAATCAGGACCACGCCGTTCTATTCACGAGTGCAGTTTTTTCCAGAGACTCCTAGGATTGTTGCTGAAGCTACGGAGTTCGTGCTTTGTGCAATACTCTATCGAAATAGGGGGAAACTGCAGTAAAACTTGGTAAATAGTGAAACACGTACAAACAAAGTACTATAGTTTTACAAAATACAGAAACAGTGACGATAAACAGCAACGTTTCGACCAACAAGGCCTTTATCAAGCAAACGAACAAACGAACTCTCCATTCTTCAGTCTGATCCTGAGACACGTTCAATCTTCCAACACTATCCTTTGGTGGCGTACAGACGGGACAGAAGCCTTAAGGATATGTTGGTTCACATTCGCCTCAAGCCTAATATCCAGAGTCATTTTGGCACCATCCAGTGTGGCCGTCGGCGCTGCAACACTTGTGCTTATGTAATACAGACCCGCACGGTGTCTTTTCCACAGGCCACGTTCGTTGTTGAAGACAGTTTCACGTGCGAGTCCGTAATATTATCTATGCCATTATCTGCAAGCGGTGCAACAAGGCCTATATTGGGAAACCGGCAGGAGACTCAGTGACCGATTCGCCCAACACTTGCGCGATATACGCCAATGCTCTGTGACCCCTGTAGCTACCCATTTCAATGATACTGGCCATTCAGGAGCTTGCGATGTCCAGGTCACAGCCATCCGATCATGTTCCTCTGATGATCGTAGTCGATTTGCTCTGGAGAATCGGTTGATTTCTTTGTATGGTACCTTGCGACCACGCGGGCTCAACGTATTACATTCTTATGCTTCTTAGTACTTTCTCTTCCATGCTTTGTAATCTATATGGGTATATGTTGCATGTATTACATTCTTATGCTTCTTAGTACTTTCTCTTTCCATGCTTTATAATCTATATGGGTATATGTTGCATGTATTCAAGTTATATATTTACTAGATGTTTCATTGTTTCTTTTCCGTTCTATTTCTAGTTTTTATGTGTGTTTTTGTGTTACATTTATTTCGTTATTCGTTTTTATTCCAGATCTTCCTTAGATACGTTGGTATTTGGTCGTCCATTTGTGTTTCATTTTAATTTGTCACTCCTGTTTGTTCGTTTGCTTGATAAAGGCCTTGTTGGTCGAAACGTTGCTGTTTATCGTCACTGTTTCTGTATTTTGTAAAACTATAGTACTTTGTTTGTACGTGTTGCAATACTCTAGGCAGGTGGCGTGCCATTTCTGCGGAGAAGATACCGAGCCATATGGGTAAAACCCGGTGCAATGAAGTCAATCCTTCGGTTTTAAAACCCTTTTATGCAGGGGGCTGTCTGTGGTTTAGCTAAGTCCTTGTATTGCGTTTCGAAGGTCGTTGGTTGGAATCCGGGCCGCGTCGTTCTGTTTACACGTGCATTTTATTCAGAGACCCTTTAGGATTGCTGCCAGAGCTACGGAGTTCGTGCTATGTGCATTAATCTCGGCATGTGGTGTGCCATTTCTGCGGAGAGGACCTAGCCATATGGGGTAAAACCCGGTGCAATGAAGTCAATCCTTCGGCTTAAAAACCCTTTAAACTAGAAGTAGTCCAGGTATGCTCTATTTTGTTCTGCAACAACCCTACCATGCAAGCTAGCCAAGACACCAAGATTACAATCAACTGTGTAATTTCATTTTTGAACCTCACACTAACGAAGTCCGTACACTAACCAAGTCCGTACACTAACCACAATTCTTTCGTGACTCTCTACAAGAACACATTCCTTGTATGATATGTTACCCCTGTCCGTGGCCTCCTGCAACATACGGCCAACTAGCTCAGACGGGAAATCTAAAATGTTTACCTAAACCCGCCGGCCTTGTGTTATTGGAGGCCCTGTCATTACTTTATCGCAACTCTCTACAAGAACACGTACCCTGTGTGATATGTTACCCCTGCCTTTGATGATGTATTTTTTCTCAGCGTCTGTTATTGTCGGGTGTTGCTCGGGTGTGTCAGCCACCAGAAGGAACCAGGCAGCAACCCATATAAAACACATTCCCCCTGAAAATGGAAAATATTTACATATCTTAAACTGAAACTATTATTGATTATGAGAACTGGTACAGATGAGATGAATGATGAGAATACCATAGACAGAAACTAGTACAGATAAGATGAGTGATGAGAATACCATAGACAGAAACTGGTACAGATGAGATGAATGATGAGAATACCAATAGACAGAAACTGGTACAGATGAGATGAATGATGAGATTATCATAGACAGAAACTGGTACAGATGAGATTGATGAGATTACCAAGACAGAAACATATACAGATGAGATGAATGATGGAATACATAGACAGAAACTGGTACAGATGAGATGAATGTGAAATTTCCATAGACAGAAACTGGTACAGATGAGAT
Source organism: Arion vulgaris (assembly GCA_020796225.1). Classification (NCBI taxonomy): domain Eukaryota; kingdom Metazoa; phylum Mollusca; class Gastropoda; order Stylommatophora; family Arionidae; genus Arion; species Arion vulgaris. The sequence goes on along the minus strand of CM036758.1, from coordinate 55,534,376 downwards.
TGATGAGATTACCATAGACAGAAACTGGTACAGATGAGATGAATGATGAGAATACTCTAGACAGAAACTGGTACATATGGCATGAATAATGAGAATACCATAGACAGAAACTGGTACAGATGAGATGAATGATGAGAATACCATAGACAGAAAAGATATATCCCTATCTATATTCTCTTCGCATTCCGTTTGACAGGTAAGGTTTCCACAAAAGGTTGCTATTGTTGTCGTTCTGATCATCATCATCATCAGGTGCCGTCTCCACATGGAAGGTTGGCTGCAATGAATCTCCAGCATCCTCTTTATTTCGCCTTGGTGTTGCACATTGCCAGACTGTAACCTGTCTATTTCTGAAAGCTTCCCTCCACATATCTCTCAGGCTTCCTCTTGCTTTCCTCCATCAACTTTCCCTCTAGTAAAGATTTTATCATAGTGTCATGTCTTTTTACGTGCCCAAAATACTTCACTTGTCTGAATTTTATTTCTCTTAATAATTGTTTCTTCATGCCTAGTTTTCCTAAAACTTGTTTATTTGTCTGTTTTTCTGTCCATGAAACTCTGCCTATTCTTCTATATATCCACATCTCAAATGCATCAATTCTGTCTTCTAACTGCTTGTTCATGTCGTTTATGATGTTGGCTGTCAATTTCAAGCACAGCTACTTCTTCTTCTTTTCGTCACCTTATCTTGTTCCATGTCGACCTGTCCGGTTGTTGCATCCGATGTCCACTGACACTGTCTAGCTATGCCGTTTTCCATCGTCACACTGCCTATCCACCCATTCGTCTGTTAATGGGGCCAAATAATGCACAGTTCTTCTTCTTCTTTTGTCGTCACACTGCTACCGGGTTGTTGCCCAGTGTCGTCACACTGCTACCGGGTTGTTGCCCAGTGTCGTCACACTGCTACCGGGTTGTTGCCCAGTGTCGTCACACTGCTACCGGGTTGTTGCCCAGTGTCGTCACACTGCTACAGGGTTGTTGCCCAGTGTCGTCACACTGCTACCGGGTTGTTGCCCAGTGTCGTGTTTTTCTGTTCTTGTCTTGAGCTGTTCTGGTGGCTTGGGTGATTGTTATTTTTGCTCTTTCACAGGATTCTGCTTTGCCATCTAACCATCTTTTCGTGGTCTTCCTCTTGCCTTCTTTCCCGATGTTCTGTTGTAGAAGACTCTATATACTGTGGAGTTTGGATACATTCTTATCAAGTGGCCAAACCACTTCATTCTTTGTTTCTCAATGTAATTCAAGCAAGGTTCTGTGCCAACTTTCTTTTTATACTGATGTTAGTGACTGTCTTTTCTGATGTTTTGGGTAACTTTTCGCAGGCAACGCATTTCACATGTAATTTTGTGTGACTGCGCTTGTGGCTGAAATCGGATGCACATGTCCTAAATGTGTAGAAGTCTATGCGTTTAGCGGCCTACCAAACCAATGTGCAACGTATACACGTTCTTGGCAAAGATCAAACATATCACAAAGAGTATTAAAATTGGTCGTAAAGAACAAACGTAAAGAAGAAGAAGGAGAAGAAGTGACTGCACTTTGCTCATTGATGCACATGATGATGTTTGTTCGTTTTAAAAATCTCTTCATTTCCAATTGTATTCTTCTTATACATTTATTTTAAAATGCCGACAACTTTGTATGATAACATGGTATTTAGTGATAGCATCTGGGTATAAGTAGTGATAACATCGGTATTTAGTGATATCATCTGGGTATAAGTAGTGATAACATCGGTATTTAGTGATAGCATCTGGGTATAAGTAGTGATAACATCAGTATTTAGTGATAGCATCTGGCTATATAAGTAGTGATAACATTGTGTATGATAAAACTGTATAGTGATAACAATTAAAAGTGGTTGTTGTCTCACCTGTGATATAAAATATAGAACCCCATCCATTGTCAAAACCATGAGCACACAGGACACCTGATATCATATAGGTCACAATATAGCCAATATTCTGACCTGTTCGAGAATATGATATACACAAGATTTAATTCATGCATTCTCTGGTCATTGATCACATTTCTTCTTCTTCTTTGCGTTCGTTCTTTACGACCAATTGTAATCACTCATTGTGATATGTTTGATCTTTGCCAAGAACGTGTATACGTTGCACATTGGTTTGGTAGGCCCTAAACGCATAGACTTCTACATGTTTAGGACACATGCATCCGATTTCAGCCAAATCTCCTTAGTTGCCTCTTACGACATGCGTGACAGGCAACAGTGGTTCTATTCTTTACACCCCAAATTTGGGCCCCGGTAACAATTCGTCGATTGCTCACAGTTGAATACGAACATCAAATGAAGGGATGAGTTGTGTGCGTACACGATGTGCGGTTTGTTTGCGGAAGAGGTGTTGTGGTGTACATTAAATTTATAGTGGGCATGAGAGTTACGGGAGTCTCTGTATCGTAAAGGTTAGGTGCTCACCTCTCGTGCCAAAGGTAACCGGTTCGCTCCCTCGTGGAGCCATCGGGATATTTTTCTAGAGATCCCTGATCTTAATGTAGGTGAGATCAAGTTCCAAGTCCTATCAGAGATAGACGATAAAACGTAGGTACCGTGTTCAATTTAAACACGTAAAACAACCATTGACAGTTCAAAATCGAGAAGAGCAGGCTGGAAAGCGCTGCCAGAGCAAAATTTATTAGACAAATGTTTAATATAAAATTTCTACAAAAACCTCTTCACCATCTTCAAAATTACACCAGGGACCTTCGTCAGTCCTACGGAGTTCGTGCACTATCGCTGAGATCTCATGTGTAAGAGAGAGAGATCGGAGCACACATGGTTACTCACCGAAGTGTAGGGATGATGGTACTATCAATCAATCATTCAAAAGTACATGAGACTAAGTATATTATGTTATGCAATCGACGACATATCACATTGAGCATTCCCATGCGTGCTCTGTCCTCCGTTGCAGCAGCCATCCCAAAGTTCTTTCTCGCACCATACCCATGAGAAGTTGATTATATACATACTCTCTCTACCACGAAGACGACACTGCCTGGCATGTCCAAACTTAACTCTTGATTCTCGAACTCGTTCCAGTGTCTGAAACTAGCCAATATCACATAAATAAGAGCGTACCGCATTGATGACACATCGGCTCTGTCCATAATTTTTCCCGCTTGAGTCGGATCATTGCAAGAAAGTCAGCATGTTCGTTACCCTACACTCCAGCATCTCCTGGTGTGTACAGTCAAGTCAGTATCTGCAGATATGATCTCCGAATGCTGTCCACATGGATGAATTGGCGTGAGGCAAGGTGTGTGTACATGAGGCGTGTTCTGTGTATGTACATGAGTTGTACACACGAGGTGTGGTGTAGTGTGGCGTAACGATTTGAAGTGCGTACACTATGCGTGATGTGTGTGTTCTGTGTGTTCTATGTATAAGAGCTCTGGTGTATGTGTGTATGTAATTGCTGAGGCTTAATTACTGATATGTAGAGTGTGTCGGGTGGTGTCTGTGGCTTAGGGGATAGTGACTCGGTCTATTAACCCCGACGTTCTGAGTTCGAATCACGCTGCGTACAATTTGGTTGCAAATTGTTTCGCGTGGATTTTTACAAAGGACGATGGCACCACCAGTTCAGAAAGCAATGACAAACTACTGAACGTAATAATGACTAGAAAAATCACAAACATCGTTATAAAGCTGGGGTTGATTCGCAAAGTCCTATAAAGGATATGCAATTAACTTTTTTTAACTAGAGTGTGTCGGGTGTATACACAGTGAGAGTGCTCGTGCATTTCATATGTGTGTATGTACACTGTGTGTCTGTAAGCACGGTGTGTGTGTGTGTGTATCCACTATGCGAGTATATATACGATGTGAGAATGTGTACTCGCTGTGTTTATGAAATGATCGATTGATTGATTGATAGGACTATCATCATTTCACTTCGGTGAGTAACTATGTGTGCTCAAATCTCTTTCTTACACAGAAAGATCTCAGCGGCAGCACACGAACTTCGTAGCACCGGCGAGGAGTCCGATGTAACTTAGAAGAGGGTAAAAATAATTTGTAGGAAATGTTTTTTTTAATCTTTCCAATGAATTTGAGTCGGTCAGCGGCTTTCCAGCCCGCTCTTCTCCATTTTTAGTATATGTGTGTGTGAATGTGTAAATGGTGTCAAGTGTGTGTACTGTGTAACGAATTTATAATGTGTCTGTGTATGTGCTGTGTGTGTATGAACTATGTCAGGATATGCACAGTGTGTGTATGTATATGTTTAGATGATCCCTGTATATATATATATATATAATGAGGAAGAGAAGAAGAGAGAGAGAGAGAGATAGTAGAAAGAGAGAGATTAATAAATGAAATGATAGCAATGTAGATGAACTTACCCGTAGATAAAGATGCTAGTTTGGTTCTGTCCGCCTGAGGTGCCCATTTTCCTAACATCGTGTCATGCTTGGAACGATACTCCTGGGAAGAATTCAGATCAGTTCAAATATTTGATGGATGTCAGGATACATTTAGTAGTTAATTAGTGGTAGAGTTAGTGATATAGTTAGTCTTCTTCTTCTTTGCGTTCATTCTTTACGTGGTATAATTAGTGATAGGATTAGTGGTATAGTTAGTGATATAGTTAGTGATATAGTTAGTGATAGAGTTAGTGATAGAGTTAGTGATATAGTTAGTGATATAGTTAGTGATATAGTTAGTGGTAGTATTAGTGATATAGTTAGTCTTCTTCTTCTTTGCGTTCATTCTTTACGTGGTAGAGTTAGTGATAGGATTAGTGGTAGAGTTAGTGATATAGTTAGTCTTCTTCTTCTTTGCGTTCATTCTTTACGTGGTATAATTAGTGATAGGATTAGTGGTAGAGTTAGTGATATAGTTAGTGATATAGTTAGTGATAGAGTTAGTGATAGAGTTAGTGATAGAGTTAGTGATATAGTTAGTGATAGAGTTAGTGATAGAGTTAGTGATAGAGTTAGTGATAGGATTAGTGGTAGAGTTAGTGATATAGTTAGTGATATGATTAGTGATAGAGTTAGTGATAGAGTTAGTGATAGAGTTAGTGATAGGAGTTAGTGATATAGTTAGTGATAGAAGTTAGTGATAGAGTTAGTGATAGAGTTAGTGATATAGTTAGTGATATAGTTAGTGATATAGTTAGTGATATAGTTAGTGATATAGTTAGTGATATAGTTAGTGATATGATTAGTGATAGAGTTAGTGATAGAGTTAGTGATATAGTTAGTGATATAGTTAGTGATAGAGTTAGTGATAGAGTTAGTGATAGAGTTAGTGATATAGTTAGTGATAGAGTTAGTGATAGAGTTAGTGATAGAGTTAGTGATATAGTTAGTGATAGGATTAGTGGTAGAGTTAGTGATATAGTTAGTGATAGGATTAGTGATAGAGTTAGTGATAGAGTTAGTGATATAGTTAGTGATATAGTTATGATGAGTTAGTGATAGAGTTAGTGATAGAGTTAGTGATATAGTTAGTGATATAGTTAGTGATATAGTTAGTGATATAGTTAGTGATATAGTTAGTGATAGTGATTAGTGATAGGTTAGTGATAAGTTAGTGATAAGTTAGTGATAGAGTTAGTGATATAGTTAGTGATATAGTTAGTGATAGAGTTAGTGATATAGTTAGTGATAGGATTAGTGATAGAGTTAGTGATAGAGTTAGTGATAGTAGTTAGTGATAGAGTTAGTGGTAGAGTTAGTGATATAGTTAGTTGTATTTTAGTATAAGTTAGTGATAGGATTAGTGGTAGAGTTAGTGATATAGTTAGTGATATAGTTAGTGATAGAGTTAGTGATAGAGTTAGTGATAGAGTTAGTGATATAGTTAGTGATAGAGTTAGTGATAGAGTTAGTGATAGAGTTAGTGATAGGATTAGTGATAGAGTTAGTGATATAGTTAGTGATAGAGTTAGTGATATAGTTAGTGATATAGTTAGTGATATAGTTAGTGATAGTAGTTAGTGATATTAGTTAGTGATAGATTAGTGATAGAGTTAGTGATAGAGTTAGTGATATAGTTAGTGATATAGTTAGTGATAAAGTTAGTGATATAGTTAGTGATATAGTTAGTGATATAGTTAGGATATATATGAAGTTAGTGATAGAGTTAGTGATAGAGTTAGTGATATAGTTAGTGATAGAGTTAGTGATAGATTTAGTGATAGAGTTAGTGATAGAGTTAGTGATATAGTTAGTGATAGAGTTAGTGATAGAGTTAGTGATAGAGTTAGTGATATAGTTAGTGATAGGATTAGTGATAGAGTTAGTGAGTTAGATGAGTTAGTGATATTGTGATATATTAGTGATAGAGTTAGTGATAGAGTTAGTGATAGAGTTAGTGATATAGTTAGTGATAGAGTTAGTGATATAGTTAGTTGATAGAGTTAGTGATATAGTTAGTGATATAGTTAGTGGTATAGTTAGTGATATAGTTAGTGATATAGTTAGTGATATAGTTAGTGATATAGATTAGTGATAGAGTTAGTGATAGAGTTAGTGATAGAGTTAGTGATATAGTTAGTGATATAGTTAGTGATAAAGTTAGTGATATAGTTAGTGATAGGTTAGTGATAGTTAGTGATAGATTGGTGATAGAGTTAGTGATGAGTTAGTGATAGAGTTGTGATATAGTTAGTGATATAGTTAGTGATAGAGTTAGTGATATAGTTAGTGATAGATTAGTTGAGTTGTGATGAGTTAGTGATAGAGTTAGTGATATGAGTTAGTGATAGAGTTAGTGATAGAGTTAGTGATATAGTTAGTGATAGGTTTAGTGATAGAGTTAGTGATAGGATTAGTGATAGTTAGTGATATAGTTAGTGATATAGTTAGTGATAGAGTTAGTGATAGAGTTAGTGATATAGTTAGTGATGGATTAGTTAGTTGATAAATTAGTGATATAATTAGTGGTAGAGTTAGTGATATAGTTAGTGATAAGTTAGTGATAAGTTAGTATAGATTAGTTAGTTTAGTGATTGAGTTAGTGATATAGTTAGTGATAGAGTTAGTGATATAATTAGTGATAGGTTAGTGATAGAGTTAGTGATAGATTAGTGATAGGAATATAGTGTTAGTATAGAATTGTGTAGAGTTAGTGATGAGTTAGTGTAGTTGTAAGATTATGGCAGTAGTTAGCAAGATCTAGTAAGATATTAGTAAATCACGATGTTTTGAGATTGATGGCTTGTTGTAAAGGAATAGATTTTCATTATAGTATTATGTGAATTAGTAGTAGATTAGTGTAGATTGTAGGTATTAGTGAGAATTAGTAGTAAGTTGATGGTATTGTTGTAGAATTAGTAGAGTATTAGTAGAATTAGTGAGTATGTTGTAAATTAGTGTAGATATTGAGTTAGTAGTAGTTAGTTGTAGAATAGTAGTATTTTAGTAGTATTAGTTGTAGAATTAGTAGTAGTATTAGTTGTAGAATTAGTAGTAGTATTAGTTGTAGAATTAGTAGTAGTATTAGTTGTAGAATTAGTAGTAGTATTAGTTGTAGATTGTAGTAGTATTAGTTGTAGAATTAGTAGTAGTATTAGTTGTAGAATTAGTAGTAGTATTAGTTGTAGAATTAGTAGTAGTATTAGTTGTAGAATTAGTAGTAGTATTAGTTGTAGAATTAGTAGTAGTTATTTTAGTAGTGCTGTAGAATTAGTAGTAGTATTAGTGGTAGTTTGTAGTATGTTTAAAGCTAGAAGTAGTTAAAGAGAGAACATATACTGACAGCGTAACTGTTTACATATACAAGACAGGAATAACTTTGATAGAATATAGACCAGAGGCGGCTCGTGATCATTTTTGTTAGTGGGGCCAGACAAAATTTTCGGAAAAAATCGTGGTTTTGAGTTATGTTTTAATTTATTAAAAAAATAAATACACGTTACACATTCTTTTGGTGGGCCCGGCTCCAGTGGCTCTTAATAACGAGCCGCCACTGATATAGACTCAATATAGAGTAAATCAACTAGTAACGTAGATGGTGTCTCCATGGAGACCTGGTTCTGAAGTTTGTATGTTTGAATCAGAACCGAGTTGTTTACACCTGCATTTTTCCAGAGATTTCTAGCCCTTTCATGCAAGAATTCTTTGAATGCATATCGTCTCATTCTTCATCTTGTCTACATAGTAGAAGTACAGGTTAATTTATCGCTCTGATACTAGACAAACCGTCCACAACAAGTTCTTGGCAGCAAACTGTATGCGTTAGAAGTCACGAAACACGCATGTGTAGCTATAAAAATGAACGAATGGTACTTGTCCACTACAGTGGGCACTATACGTGAGAGTGCTAGGAATGTTGCTGGAGCTACAGTTCTTGCTTTGTGCAACACACTCTACAGACGGCGTACCATTTCTGCCGAGAGGGGCGGATCATATGGGGAAACCCATGCAATGAAGTCATTTCTTTGCCTTTAGCCTTTTAGACTAGTATCCTGTGCCCCTGTGGCTCCGCTGAACAAACCACAGAACATGTCCTGCAAGACTGCCCCTGTATGTCCTCCCAAGAAAGGAATGCTGGCCCTACAACACAACACTACATTCAAAACTACATGGCACTAGAGATGAGCTCCAGACAACAGTCGATTTCATCATAAGAACGCGTCTAACGTAATAATCATCAAAAAAGCGATCACAAAGAAGAAGAGGACTAGTAACGTAGAAGTGTACAGAAACACGATTGTTTGTTTGTTTATTTGTTTGTTTGTTATCAGGTCGTGCGGTATATTTTCTCAGTATGATGCAAGTCTTTGAAATGTTGCCCCTTAAATCTTTTTCTTTAAAATAACCTTCAATTGTAATTTTGATTTTGCTGCTTATGCCGCCCCCTCTTACGGTACCGTCTGATGCGACCGCCTCTCTGTATCGGCACAGCACGACCCTGTTTGTTATGTAGGGGATGAAAGCCTCTTTAATCCGAAACATGCCCTCTTCCAACCGAAGGACGAGCCTTGTTTTTGTTATATCACAACGTATAGGCCAACAATCATGAAGAATAAGAATTAACTCCTTGCAGAGGAGAGACAAGAGAAGATAAATATGTAAGTATCATAAAGAACAAAGACGGTACATAATATGAAATGAAAATCGTGGCATATCCTAAAGGATGTAGCCATCAACCACAGTAAACGAGTCGTTGATTTCCTAGGCACCACTTATACATTCAGTAGTTTGTCATTGCTTTCTGAACAGTGAGGTCTATATTTACCTTTGTAAAAATCCACGGAAACGAATTTGCTTGAAAACTTGCCCACCGTTGGGTTTGAACCAGGTACGCTAGGGTTCGTGATCAAGCTCACTACCGCTTGAGCTACAGACACTCACACATAAGATACCTATAATAAAAGCAGAACTCACCTGAGCCAATCCTGTGATAACTCTGAGGCCAATAACTAGCCTGTAGTCGAATCTAGCGCTGACTGGCACCAGAACTGTAGCCAAAGCTGCGATGAACACACCTAGGCCCCAAACACGCCTGGCACCAAATATTCCTGATAACCAGCCACCAAGAATATTTGTGCCAGGTACCGAAGAAGAACGACGAGAGAATCAGACCTTGCGTTGACTTGTCCCAGTCGAATTCTGGCGTCTGTGGATTACAATGTTTCGATTATTCTCTCTCTCTCTCTTTGCCTTTTACCCCGGGTTGGGGCATAGGCCCTCAACCAACTCATGCCAAGTTTTCCTATCTCTAGCTATCTCCTGCAGCTCCTTCCAGCTCTTCTTGATATTGTTGATCTCCGCCTCCAAATCTCGTCTCCATGTATTTCTCAGCCTCCCTTCTTTCGCTGTCCCTGCGGGTTCCAGGCAAGGCCCCTTCTTGTTATATTCCCTCCGGTTTTCGCAAAGTGTGTCCTATCCAGCGCCAGCGTCTTTTTAACCTGTTCGTTCACTGGAATCTGTCTTGTTCTCTCCATAAGTTCCTCATTTGTGACCCTATCATACCATCTTATTCCCATTCTGGCAGACACCAGTTGATGAATGTTTGCAATTTATGCGCTATTGTTTTAGTTGTTCTTCATGTTTCTGAACCAAACAGTAGAACTGCTTTAACATTAGAGTTAAATATCCGAGTTTCGATTATTACAATGAGCTAATTCTTACATTAGAGAAAAGGATAAGTTTCTGTTGCTTTGAGATAAGGGCCCGCCTCACCCTCCAAAAGTACTTTGTTCGTTTCTCGTGTCTAACTTTTGAACTATTTTTCCAGTGATTCCCGATTTCAATGTAAATGAGATCCAGTTTCTAGTCCTATGAAGACGGACCATAAAAAGTAGGTCCTTGTTCAAGCTGAGCACTTGAAAGAACCATTGACATCGTAAAATGGATGAGAATATGCTGGAAAGTAGCTGTCTGGACAAAAATTCAAGCTAAGAAATAAAACAAAATTCCTACAAACTTTCCCAAACGTCAAAATTACGTAAATCGGATCACATATGGTTGTTTACCTATGTGTAACGATGGTGGTTCTATTAATCAATCACTTATACAATCAGTCAAGAGCTACGTTTCACAGCAGTACGTCATCGGTAGTCTCTGTAGCTAAGTGGTGAAGACTTTGCCGTGCGGCACGCAGGTTCGAATCCGTACGGCGCCGCTGTTCACAAGTTCTTTTTTTTTTTTTTTTATCCAGAAACACTTGAGCTTTCAGCTCTTCGGCTCGGGCCATGGACATCGTAACCTTTCGGTTCGGTGCCACGAACACCGTAAATCTGGAAAACTTGTGGCCTTTTTCTCCCAGCCCGCGGAATTGAACCGCACTCACAGGGAGCTTGTCACCCGCCATCCAACGCTCTACGAACACGCTGGGCAGGTGGGCAAGTTATTTTAGAGACCACTAGAAGTGTTGCCGAAGCTATGGTGTTCGTGCTTTGTGCAATACTTTCGGCAGGTGGTGGTCTACTTCTGGGTGGGGGCGAGTTATATGGGTCAAACCTGCTGTAATTAAGTCAATCCTTCCACTTTGAAAGGCTTTAGACTTAATTGCGATCTCAAAGCAGGCATTGAAGTCAGAGGCAAAGAATTAGGACAGAAAGGATGCCCAGGGAAACACTGGAACGAGACAAATATTGGCCTCAGTCCTTAGAGGATATTGAAAGAGTTGACCAAGTTAGAGCAGTAGGAAGAAATTGCTTGCAGTACCTATTTAACGTTTAACGATACGAGAGGTATTATTATTATTATTATTACTATGCTTGCTTAAAGATAAAACAAAAGATATAAAAATACGAACAGTGTCACTGGTGGTCGAGTTTGTGTTATCAACACAGACTTCTTTGCCGGTGTTGTTATCAGAAGCCTTGTGTTCAGTGTCGTTTACCATACAGACGATAGCTACGCTGAGATTCACACGCATTGAGTAGATGGCAAAAAAGCCAAGAAAACCGATGTAAGCAAGAATCCATCTTTTAAAAGATCACTGAACTGTGAATAGATAACAAACAACTAGATATTACTGAACTGGAATAGATAGCAAACAACTAGACATACAAAGAAATTATAATCAAACAACACAAACACGGAATGAATATCACGAAATTAGACAAACACAAAGCAAGGACCAAACAAATATACAAACACAAAGCAATGACCAAACAAATATACAAACACAATGCAAGGACCAAACAATTATACAAACACAATGCAAGGACCAAACAATTATACAAACACAAAGCAAGGACCAAACAATTATACAAACACAAAGCAAGTACCAAACAATTATACAAACACAACGCAAGGACCAAACAATTATACAAACACAACGCAAGGACCAAACAATTATACAAACACAAAGCAAATACCAAACCAATTATACAAACACAACGCAATGACCAAACAGATAAACACGAAATGAATACCAACCAGTTTGACAAATGAACATATAGACAAACAGTAGAACAAGACAAGACAAAAGATTATAATAAATTATAGATAGAAAAAGAAAATAAAGACACATATATACTACAAGTCGAAGACAAAGTTGGAAACTTATCGTCTGAATAAAGATACAATATATTCATTGTTACAGTGTTGTCTATAATTGATTCATACAGCTAAGAACAGGCCCACCTCATACTAACATCATTCTTAAGGTCATGTTTACATCTTACAACTTCTCCATCGAAATGAAGACATCATTATTATCCGTTCTTCTTTTCTTTCTGTCCTAATAATTTTCGAAAGTTTTGAATCAAAAGTAACGAACCATTGATTGATTGAATGATTGATTGATTGATAGGAACACAATCATCGCACTTCGGTGAGTAACAATGTGTTCTCCGATGTATTTCTTACACAGGAAGGTCTCAGCGGCAGTGCAGACTTTCGTTTTAAAGGTAATCGGTTCGCTCCCTCGTGGAGACATAGTGATATTTTTCCAGATATTCCTGATCTCAGTATAGGTGAGATCGAGTTCCTAGTCCTATCGGAGACGGACGATAAAACGTAAGTCCCGTGTTCATGTTGAGCACGTAAAAGAACCATTGGCAGTTCAAAATCGAGAAGAGTAGGCTGGAAAGCCGCTGCCTTAGCAAAATTAATTTAACCCTTTGTATCCTGAATTATTTTATCTATAACTTTGTAACCATTTTATTTTTCTAAATGGTATATTTTAATACATATACAACTAAGATATGAGTCTGGGAAGAAAAAAAAATATTTTAACAATAATATTTTAGAATTTGTTTTGGGGCTTTAAAGTACCAACAGGAACCAACACATAATTTTTTATTTTTTTTTAATTGTTTTATGAAAACATCTGCTTATGTGCATATCTATACATGGTATTCATAAAAGCAATTCTTTTTCATTGAGCAAAAATACATTGCAAAATGAACATTTTGAATGTGGTTTGGACTGGATTTTTTTTTGTAGAGCACATTTCACACCTTCCCCTTTCTTGAACAAAGGTAGGCCAGTGAGCTCCTAGGTTTTGTCCTCTGATGTCTTTAGACACAGAAAAGTTGTTCTTCCTTCTCTTCTTTGGCTGCTCTGGTGTGGTGCTGATTGAAGGACGACCTCTTTTTTCACAGGATCTTTCCCTGAGCGATTAGTCCCATTGCTAAGTTTCTTCGAAACTCAAGTAGTGTTGATTCATGGTGGATCTCTTTGTAAATTACAAAAGCATTGACGTATGCCATTTCAATCATTGCAAAAAACAATCTATGCCACCACTTTTGGGCTTTCTATCAGGATCATATAATGATCGGAACATATCTGCCTTGTCCACGCCTCCCATTGAGTAATTGTAGTCCCCAACTATAGCAGGTGCTACAACGTCTTTTCTAGTCCCGTTCCGCTCTTGTCGACTCAGAGTTGTATCTTCATTGCCATGGTAGTTTGACAAAAGTTTAAAAATTCTACGAAATATTTTTACCATCTTCTAACTTACATCGGGGACCGTCACCGTGTTTACGGAGTTCGTGTACTATCGCCGAGATCTTTCTGTGTAAGAAAGAGACCGGATCACCCATGGTTACTCACCGAAATGCAATGATGAGATGATAGTCCTATCAATCAATCAATCAAAAATGTTCTGGACATGCGGTGTTCGTGTCAGTGAGTGAGAGAGAGAGCGGACATGTGTGCATCAATAGCATCGCACGTCGGGGAACATAGATAGGGTAATCAGCACGTCGGGGAACATAGATAGGGTAATCAGCACGTCGGGGAACATAGATAGGGTAATCAGCACGTCGGGGAACATAGATAGGGTAATCAGCACGTCGGGGAACATAGATAGGGTAATCAGCACGTCGGGGAACATAGATAGGGTAATCAGCACGTCGGGGAACATAGATAGGGTAATCAGCACGTCGGGGAACATAGATAGGGTAATCAGCACGTCGGGGAACATAGATAGGGTAATCAGCACGTCGGGGAACATAGATAGGGTAATCAGCACGTCGGGGAACATAGATAGGGTAATCAGCACGTCGGGGAACATAGATAGGGTAATCAGCACGTCGGGGAACATAGATAGGGTAATCAGCACGTCGGGGAACATAGATAGGGTAATCAGCACGTCGGGGAACATAGATAGGGTAATCGTCCTTCGGTTTCTGGGCCGTAGCCTGTTAAATAATAACAGCAAAATTGATAATGAATCTATCCAAAGATACAGGGTGTTAAAGATAATTGCAGCCCGTGAATGGAGCTAATCTGGCATATATGTATGGAAATGGGAAGGTTCAGTTATGACGTAGTATAGATCAAGGTTGTGTGACGGTGTGTAATTGTAGTGCGGGAAGGGGCGATGAACAAATGTGACGTAGGACGAGCTAGTCAGAACCGGTTTAAATAGTAAATAAACACAACTCAATTTGTACATGGCAACTTTCGAATTGTCAATGGGGTTGCAATTATCTTGAAAACCCTGTATAAGAAGATTGGACGTAAAAGCAAAACTAGATGCTTTAGTAACAGAATAATGAGTAGGTTTAACCAGCTAGTCACGTAAGCATCATTAAACTCACTTTTCAACATTTACTGCTGGAGACTAAGCTCCTTTATGTGTGCCCAAGTGTTATGACATTGATTTAGTACTCAAGAAATAATCACCAAATATTCATATATATGAATTTTTTTTCTCTGAATCTTAATAGATAATTTATTATAAAATGTCAAAGGCCGAGAACATATTTATTTCATCTCAAATTTGCATGTTTAACTGTTCTCTTAATAAGAATAGTTGACTTTCTCTCAAGTACATATGTTCACCTTTCTCTCAAGTACATATGTTCACCTTTCTCTCAAGTACATATGTTCACCTTTCTCTCAAGGCATATGTTCACCTTTCTCTCAAGTACATATGTTCACCTTTCTCTCAAGTACATATGTTCACCTTTCTCTCAAGTACATATGTTCATCTTTCTCTCCAATATATATGTTCATCTTTCTCTCCAATATATATGTTCATCTTTCTCTCCTACAAATATGTTCACCTTTCTCTCCAACATATATGTTCATCTTTCTCTCCTACATATATGTTCATCTTTCTCTCAAATATATGTTCACTTTCTTCCTCATATATGTCACCTTTCTCTCAACATAATAGTTCACCTTTCTCCTACAAATATGTCTCACCTTTCTCTACACATATAATTATCATTTCTTCCTACAAATATCAGCTTTTCCAAAATATATTCACTTCTCTTACATATGTCATCTTTCTCTCACATATATGTTACTTCCACATAAGGTTCATTTTCTCAACGTATATGTTCACCTTTTCTCTTAATATGTGTCGGGACTCTCTCAAATATAAGTCACTTCTTAAGTCAGTAACCTTTCTCTAGAAATAGTTCACTCTTTCTACATAATGTCATCTTTCTTTCATACTATATTATCTTTCTCCTGATAAGTTCACCTTTCTCTCCTACATATATAGTTCATCTTTCTACAACATAATGTTCATCTTTCTCACATATGTTCACTTCTCCAACATATTTCACTTTTCTCTACATATTTCATCTTTCTGCCAACTATCTATTCATCTTTCTCCAATTATATTCACTTTTCTCACAAATATTTTCATCTTTTCTCCTACATATATGTTCATTTTCTCTAACATAATAGTCATCTTTCTCTACATAATTCACCTTTCCAACATATATTTCATCTCTCAAATATATGTTATCTTTCTCTCTAATATAGTTCATCTTCCACTTATGTATCTTCTCTCTACATATGTTCATCTTTCTCTCCAACATATATGTTCATCTTTCTCTCATACATATGTTCATCTTTCTCTCCAACAATATGTTCATCTTTCTCTCCAACATATATGTTCACTTTCTCTCAACATATATGTTCATCTTTCTCTCCAACATATATGTTCATCTTTCTCTCCAACATATATGTTCACTTTCTCTCCAACATTATGTTCACTTTTCTCTGTATCATATATGTTCATCTTTCTCTCCAACATATATGTTCATCTTTCTCTCCAACATATATGTTCCTTTTCTCTATCATATATGTTCACTTTCTCTCAACATATATGTTCATCTTTCTCTCCAACATATATGTTCACTTTTCTCTGTATCATATATGTTCACTTTCTCTCAACATATATGTTCACTTTTCTGTATCATATATGTTCACTTTCTCTCCAACATATATGTTCACTTTCTCTGCAACATATATGTTCATCTTTCTCTCACATATATGTTCATCTTTCTCTCCAACATATATGTCATCTTTCTCTCCACATATATGTTCTCTTTCTCAACATATATGTTCATCTTTCTCTCAACATATATGTTCATCTTTCTCTCCAACATATATGTTCATCTTTCTCTCCAACATATATGTTCATCTTTCTCTCCAACATATATGTTCACCTTTCTCTCCTACATATATGTTCATCTTCTCTCCAAATATATGTTCATCTTCTCTCAACATATATGTTCATCTTTCTCTCACATATATGTTGATCTTTCTCTCCTACATATATGTTCATCTTTCTCTCAACAATATGTTCATCTTTCTCTCAACATATATGTTCACCTTTCTCTCAACATATATGTTCATCTTTCTCTCAACATATATGTTCACTTTTCTCTGTATCATATATTTCACCTTCTCTCAACATATATGTTCATCTTTCTCTCCTACATATATGTTCATCTTTCTCTCCAACATATATGTTCATCTTTCTCCAACATATAGTTACCTTTCTCTCCAACATATATGTTCATCTTTCTCTCCAACATATATGTTCACTTTTCTCTGTATCATATATGTTCACCTTTCTCTCCAACATATATGTTCATCTTTCTCTCAAGTACATATGTTCACCTTTCTCTCCAACATATATGTTCATCTTTCTCTCCAACATATATGTTCACCTTTCTCTGTATCATATATGTTCACCTTTCTCTCCAACATATATGTTCATTTTCAACATATATGTTCACTTTTCTCTGTATCATATGTGTTCACCTTCTCTCAACATATGTTCACTTTTTCTGTATCATATATGTTCACTTCTCTCCAACATATATGTTCACCTTCTCTGCAACATATATGTTCAACTTCTCTCCAACATACATGTTCATCTTTCTCTCAAATAAAATACGTATCTTCTTTTCCAGTGCGGCTCTCATTAACCACTGGGCGTCCCACCAAAAATAATGCGTAAGTGTATTTTCAACGTGTATTTAGAATTTTATAAATTAAAATATAACAACCCAAAATTATGATTTTTCGTTAAAAAAACTTTTGCCTGGCCCCACCAACAAAAATGATCACGAGCCGCCACTGTTCTTTTCAATAACAAAAAGTTTACATTCTTCTTTGACACAAACGTTCTTTCTTTCAATAAAAAAAAGGTTACCTTTATCTTCTTTGAGTGATTCTTTCTCTGTCTGCGTTTGTGTTGTCATTTTCTGTTATTTATTATCTGATCGTTGTATTTACTTCCTCAAAGTTTAGATTAGCACCAGTCAGACACAAGACCAAACACACTGATTGGCAGACAGCATTTTTTGGATTTTTGTGGTAAACTGAACTGCTGCAGTATCTGAAGACAAGATAGAACTAGAAATTTATTTTCTGACGTTCAGCGAATTTAGCTCTTCTTCTACTTCTGCGTTCTCACTAGATTGGGATTTTGGATTCTCTAATAAAGGCAGCCAGTGGCAGCTCGTGATAATTTTTATTTGTGGGGCCAGACATTTTTTTCTGATAAATCATGATTTTTGGTTGCTATAGATATATATAATATATAATTTATAAAATAATAAATACACGTTATACATTATTTTATGTGGGGCCCGGCCACACTGGCCCTTAATGACGAGCCGCCATTGAAAGCAGCCATCTGCCTCAGATTATTAGCCACGACATACAGTTTGTCTTGGACGCTGGTGTAAGTGGGCCACCTCTTTCTTCTCAAGTCTGCATACTGGGGCAGTTTGTAGGATTTAATTCTATGATTTCTGCTTCCGTTTGTACCGATCTCTTCCCGAAGTTTTGGCCACCCTCGTGATGGTAGGTCTGACATTCTTACTGCGTGGCTAAATCTCAGAGGCAGATTGGCGACCGTAGAATCCGTTATCCCATTCCTCTTTGTGAGGGTTGTTGCACCAAGTTATGCGCCTTACGGCCTGGTGCATCCGTTTTCTGCAAGCATTTGTTTCGGGTTAGCATTCCTAGCGGACACATGCATCCGATTTCAGCCTAACCTCCTTACTCGCCTCTTACGACATGCGGACAGGTAACAGTGGTTCTATTCTTTACACCCCAATTTGGGCCCCGTAACCACTCTCGAATTTTAGCTCAATATTTACAAAAATATTCAGTTAGTAAGAAAGTATCTTCATCGTCCAACGTTTACAGACAGTGGCTTGTAAACTTCTAAAGTAGTTAGTGGTCAACACAAGTCTATGAAGAAAGAGTGTCAAGGAACCATTCTTATACCACATGGTATATAGGTAATAGGGTATGCCGGTATTTTTCAATGACCGTCGACACGATGGATGATGTGGTCAACATTCCACCGGCCGCCCTTATTTCTCGGTGCTTCTCTCATACCCAACTTAGGCTACCTTAAAGCCTTTATAATCGGTAAGAAATTCCACTCCCTTTGTGGAATTGAACCCGAACCATGCGCATAAGAAGATAGTGCACTACACTATTACGGCTCTTGTGCTAGTATATACTTGGGTTAAATAATGAACAATGTAAGTTTAACTATTTTCCGTCAACATGAAACTTTACGGAATAAACGATGTAAGTTTAACTATTGCCCAGTCAGAAACATGTAAAACTTTACCAGAATAAACAATGTAAGTTTAACTATTGCCCGTCAACATGAAACTACGGAATAAACGATGTAAGTTTAACTATTGCCCGTCAACATGAAACTACGGAATAAACGATGTAAGTTTAACTATTGCCCGTCAACATGAAACTACGGAATAAACGATGTAAGTTTAACTATTGTCTGTCAACGTGAAACTTTACGGAATATTACTTTGTAAAACTGCATTTCTTCATTGTTACATGTTTCGTAGATTGCTATGTAGATTTACTGCAGTCTTCCCCTTATGAGCTCTTCTCTCCTTCTTCTCCTCTTCCATCATTTACTTCTTTATAGAAGTGTGGGGGGAATGTAGTGATCTTGTGTGTGCTTATTCTAATGCACTTTGTAAGCTGTTATCCATTTTCTTAAAGCTGTTCTTGATGCCGTCGCTCCATCTTTTGCGTGATCTTCCTCCTGCTCTGTACTCGTTATACTTTATTTGTGTGGCTTTCTGTGGTAAACGATATCAGGGTATATAGGATAATACGGCTAGGTCCGTATTTTCCCTTATGAGCGTCTGTAGCTTAAGAAGTAGTGAGCTCGATCACAACCTATATGTACCTGGTTCAAACAGTGAGGTGGGCAGTTTGAAACAAATTAATTCCCATGGATTTTTACGATATAGACCTCACCGTTCAGAAAGCAACGACAAACTTCTGAACGTTTAAAATGGCCTAGAAAATCGACACTGTTTTACTATGGGTTAATGGTAACGTCCTGTAGGGTATCACAACTTCTTCTTCCTTATATAGATAATAATGTTCAGTAACAACTCAAGCTAGTGATGTTTCATAGATAATAATGTTTCAGTAACAACTCAAGCTAGTGATGTTTCATAGATATAATGTTTCGTAACAACTCAAGCTAGTGATGTTTCATAGAATAATGTTTCAGTACAACTCAAGCTAGTGATGTTCATAGATATAATGTTTCAGTAAAACTCAAGCTAGTGATGTTTCATAGATAATAATGTTTCAGTAACAACTCAAGCTAGTGATGTTTCATGAAAAATGTTTCAGTAACAACTCAAGCTAGTGATGTTTCATATATAATAATGTTTCAGTAACAACTCAAGCTAGTGATGTTTCATAGATAATAATGTTTCAGTAACAACTCAAGCTAGTGATGGTACAATGGTTCATAGATAATAATGTTTCAGTAACAACTCAAGCTAGTGATGTTTCATAGATAATAATGTTTCAGTAACAACTCAAGCTAGTGATGTTTCATAGATAATAATGTTTCAGTAACAACTCAAGCTAGTGATGTTTCATAGATAATAATGTTTCAGTAACAACTCAAGCTAGTGATGTTTCAATGGTTCATAGATAATAATGTTTCAGTAACAACTCAAGCTAGTGATGGTACAATGGTTCATAGATAATAATGTTTCAGTAACAACTCAAGCTAGTGATGGTACAATGGTTCATAGATAATAATGTTTCAGTAACAACTCAAGCTAGTGATGGTACAATGGTTCATAGATAATAATGTTACAGTAACAACTCAAGCTAGTGATGGTTCAATGGTTCATAAATAATAATGTTTCAGTAACAACTCAAGCTAGTGATGGTACAATGGTTCATAGATAATAATGTTTCAGTAACAACTCAAGCTAGTGATGGTACAATGGTTCATAGATAATAATGTTTCAGTAACAACTCAAGCTAGTGATGGTACAATGGTTCATAGATAATAATGTTTCAGTAACAACTCAAGCTAGTGATGTTTCATAGATAATAATGTTTCAGTAACAACTCAAGCTAGTGATGTTTCATAGATAATAATGTGTCAGTAACAACTCAAGCTAGTGATGGTACAATGTGAGCAGAAATTCATTTTGCTTGTGTATTCCAGTTTCTGTCTGAACATGATGACACCGACGTTGAACCCAAGTTGAACAAACATTTAATGTATGCTTGATTGACTGATTTGATAGGACCATCATCAATGAACTTCGGTGAGTAACCACGTGTGTTCCGATCTCTTTCTTACACAAGAAGATCACACAGCAGCAGTACACGAACTCCATAGTACTGGCAAGGCTCCAGATGTAATATGAAATTACCGTCGTGCAAAAGTTACACGGCTCGCTCCTCGTGAAGCCATCAGAATATTATTTCCGGAGATACCTGATCTCAGTGTAGAGATCCCTGATCTCAGTGTAGAGATCCCTGATCTCAGTGTAGAGAACCCTGATCGAGTGCCTAGCCCTATCGGTGACGTTTTAAAGGGTTTTTAAGCCGAAGGATTGACTTCATTGCACCGGATTTCACCCCATATGGCTCGGCCCCTCTCCGCAGAAATGGCACGCCACCTGCCGAAAGCATTGCACAAAGCACGAACTCCGTAGCTCCAGTAACAATCCTAGGGGTCTCTGAAAAAAACTGCACTCGTAAACAGAACGACACGGTCCGGATTCGAACCCACGACCTTCGACTCACAAGGCAAAGGGCTTAACCACTTAGCCACAGAGACACCCAATCGGTGACGTACGATAATACATAGGTCCTGTGTTCAATTTGAGCGCGTAAAAGAACCCTTGGCAGTGCAAAACTGAGAATAGCAGACTGGAAAGCCACTGTCCGGACAAAACTGAGAATAGCAGAATGGAAAGCCACTGTCCGGACAAAACTGAGAATAGCAGACTGGAAAGCCGTTGTCCGGACAAAATTTATTACAAAAGATTGAAAATAAAATTCCAACAAAAATATTTTCACCATCCACAAAACTACATCGGTGACCCTCGCCGTGCTACGGAGCTCGTGAACACCTGCTCAGATCTTCCTGTGTAAGAAAGATATCGGAGCACCCATGTGTACTCACCGAAGTGCAATGATGATGGTCCTGTCAATCAATCACATTGAGTTACTAAGGTGGCGATGGATATGACACACACTGAGGAGACCCCCTAGCAGGATCCCGAGACAAGCCCTCGATGGAACCCCAAGGTAAAAGAGGTAAGAAAAGATCCAGGAACACCTGGAGGTGGGAGTCAGAGACGGAATGCAAGAAAATGGAGAGAGAATCGAGAGATCAAGAAAAGATGACATTGGATAGGAGGGCTTGGAAGCCCTTGGTTGCTGACCTATGCCTCCCTAGGGGTGAAAAGTGAAGAAGTAGAAGAAGAAGAAGAAGAAGACATTGAGTTACTGTGCTAGACACATGTTATTTATGGCAAAGACACACTTAGTTTTAAATATGTTTTATATTCTATTTAATAACGAATTGAATGCTGGCAGATATGCGTGAATAACTACGAGTCTGCGACCAAAAGAACGTGTATATAATACAGAGTACTCAATACTCAAGCATTGTACGGAGAAATTCTACATTTGTCTTGCATCCTATGAGACCATGATACCAGAATTGGAGGGTACTGGATAATACAGGAGGAAGCGAGGAATTAACTTGGATTGTCAAGCTTGTATCAAAAGGTATAAAGACATATAAATATGAAGATGGATAAATATGAAGACAGATAAATATGAAGACAGATGAATATGAAGATAGATAAATATAAAGTTAGATAAATATGAAGATAGATAAATATGAAGATAGATAAATATAAAGATAGATAAATATAAAGATAGATAAATATGAAGATAGATAAATATGAAGATAGATAAATATGAAGATAGATAAATATGAAGATAGATAAATATAAAGATAGATAAATATAAAGATAGATAAATATAAAGATAAATATGAAGATAGATAAATATAAAGATAGATAAATATGAAGATAGATAAATATGAAGATAGATAAATATGAAGATAGATAAATATGAAGATAGATAAATATAAAGATAACTATAAAGATAGATAAATATTAAGATAGATAAATATGAAGACAGATAAATATAAAGATAGATAAATATAAAGATAGATAAATATAAAGATAGATAAATATGAAGATAGATAAATATAAAGATAGATAAATATGAAGATAGATAATTATGAAGATAGATAAATATAAAGATACGCAACTTTGTAATATTTTGCTGGTATCCAGTTATGCAGTTGTCGTAATTATTTTGTTTGTCAAAATTTAGTTTGGATATATCCATTAAAAAAATTACTCAATCACAACAGATTATCGAATTCCCTTGTTACCACTCTCGAAAAAGCTGAAATTGCGTCCCTGAATGTTAGCTATCACTATTAACATTAATAATGCTGGTAATTCCATGGACAGCAAAGAAAACAAATGAGAAGGCTTTTAATCAGACCTGCACACAAAGAAACCTTATCAAACGAAAAAAGAATCAGGCAATCAAGGTTCTTCTGGAATATACTGCGAAGATAAGGTTTAGAACATTTGGTGACTACAGGTAAAATTCAGGGAAGGAGAGATCTTGGAAGACAGAGGAAGAAGATGTTGGATGATCTGACATAATGGTTCGACACAAGATCGACATCAGAACTGATTACATGCATCAAGCAGAGAGAGAGAGAGTTGTGGAGAGACCTAATCTCGCCTACGCCGGCAGTTATGGCACTTGATTGATTGATTAACAATAACGATATTAACATTGTTCCTTGTAACTCTAGCTGACCCAATTAACCATTTTTTAAATTTATTTTTAATTCGTCCCTACCTGGAAGTGCCACAACAGGTGGACCCCGCACGAGTGAACGTGTTAAGCTGCGAGTGTCATTAATCCTTCGAATGAGAGCACTCGGAGTCTGTTTAAGTGGTTTTATTTTGCCATTTCACGTTTAATGAAGACACCCGCCTTTAGGCAGCAATCAAGTAAGCACTACACTTTAAACTTAGCCAAAAACATTAACGTTTTCTTTCTTTATCGAATCCTGTTTGCCTCACAGCGTCAGGTCAAGAAGAGATTTCTAAAACGGGCCCTTGTATGCTCTTCGTAGATATTCTCTTTCGTCGCCTCTGTTATCTCTGAGGTCCATCTTTTGCGTGACCGGCATTTTGCTTTGTACCCATTGTATCGGAGCAGCATTGCTTTTGAGGTGCACTGTCTGTTGGTAATCTGCTTACGTGGCTGAACCATTTAATTTGTTGTTTCTTGATAAAGTCTAATACTGATGTTGTACCCACTTTTTTCCTGATGTCTTCATTTCTCAACCAGTCTCTTCTTGTTACACCCAGAATTCTGCGTAGACACTTCATCTCTGTCGTGACTAGTTTTCTTCTATCATTTGTTGTCAGTGTCCAGGATTGGGACTGGTATTAAACGTTAGTACTATTAAATAGTCACAATATGAGAAATATTAACACCTTCT
This sequence comes from Arion vulgaris, assembly GCA_020796225.1. Taxonomy (NCBI): domain Eukaryota; kingdom Metazoa; phylum Mollusca; class Gastropoda; order Stylommatophora; family Arionidae; genus Arion; species Arion vulgaris. The sequence continues at coordinate 55,510,306 of CM036758.1, read as the reverse complement.
CTCTCTTGTACCTTTTTAACCCTTTCCCTCCGTAGTTTTTGTTTTCTAACTAGGGACGCATTTATATTACTCTGTATTACTCAACTGCAATGCACTGTCTTTGCGTCATTTGAAAAAGAATAGCGAGCCAGTATATCATCACAGAAGGATGAAAGGGTTAACACGGATTGTGGCATAGGTCCTCAACTAACTTATGCAAAGTCTTCCTATCTCTAGCTATCTCCTGCAGCTCCCCCCCCAGCTCTTCTTTATATTGTTGATCTCTGCCTCCAAATCTCGTCTCCGTGTATTTCTAGGCTTTCCTTGCTGTTGCTATCCCTGTGGGTTCCAGAAAATGACTCTTCTTGTTATATTCCCCTCGGGTTTACGTTCTCGCTACTAGCAATTTTAACTATTAACATTGCCCGTCTGCCCAGCGTGTTCGCAGCGCGTTGGACTACGGGTGACTATCCCTCTGTGTGTGCGGGTTCAATTCCGCGGGATAGCAGTAAAAGCCACAGATTCCCCAGATTTACGGTGTTGTGGCACCGAACCGAAGGGTTACGATGTCCATGGCACCGAGCCGAAGAGCTGAAAAGCTCAAGTGCTTCTGGATCGGAAAACCCCAAAACTATTGTCATTACCACTAATATTGCTAATAACATTGCAACTATTGTTATTATTAATATTATTAACTTTGCCACTAATAATAACATTAGCCCAAACATTATTAACAGTTTGGACGTTTAAAAACGACATGATTATGCGAAGAAGATAATTCTGCAGGGCATGATACCGGGCAGACGAAGGAGAGAAATATCAAGGAGAAGATGGGGCAGGATGTTATACACGAGATGATTATGACTCGACTGTGACATACGCCGGATACCGTACACAGGGCAGGGAGACATTTGGAACTGTTGTCATGGAAGCCAATCTACAACAGAGACAAACTAGAGGATGATGATGAGGAGGATGGTGAGTTAGATGTGATAATGATGATGACTATTAATATTGCAATTTTAACTTACTTATCAAATTAACTAATCAGACGCAAGAACCAAAGTGGGGTGTAGCTCGACAAACCATGTGGCAGACAGATTGTAACCACAAAGAACCTGCATGATGAGTAGATGGACATCTGATGTGAGAGATCATGAACATTGCAATGTAACATTTAAAATATTATTGCAATGTTAATATAACATTGCAAATGTTAATATAATACGTAACTTAAACATTTGTCTCAACTTGCGCCTCATATAATACACTCCACACACACACAAGCGTTCTCTTTCTCTTGTCTTCCCACACACACACAAACTATATCAAATACACATATCCTCACGAGCGTCGAGTTATCCTAATAACCAGACCTACAGGTGTGATATAAATTTAATCCGATGAAAAAATCCTCCAGGTTCGAGTTGTTCTTCACTAAATAAAGTTGATTTGCCATAAGTTGATATCGTCTTCAATGGCCTTGTTACCGGACAACCAATCAGCCGATAACCGCTTTAAAATATTCTTACACAGGACCGTAGTTAACCAGCCTTCTCACGTAAGATTTTTTTCCCACGTTCTCTCTTCCACTATAATGAGCATGGAATTGGATACACACCTTCATTACCAATTAACACAATTCTTATATCATCATCAGGGGTCAAATGCGCATAGGGACAACGTCGCGCCAGGATTAGTGAGCTGGCACTAACCAAGATTCTACCCCACCTCCACGTGATTACCCTGAAAACAGACAATGGTTCATGTCTGGGTAAGCGAGTAGGAATCGAGGGAGAGCTACTCTGGTATAAGTAGTGATGCAGACGTAGTTACGTTGGATCAGATCCGCTCGCAACACAGACGAGCAGAATCCCAGAGTAACTATTAATGCACGTCTCTCCCGGCCGATGGGAAAAGCTGAACAAATAAACATAAAGGGATGAGGGGGGCATCCAGAGAAGAGACGTAGGCCCACACAGGGCGATGCTCGAGCCCTGGGGGAGCCGAGTTGAGTTGCGTGTCCTGACAATCATGGTGGATGTGAGCACGGTGGCAGACCTGATGGACACGGTGAGCGGGCACCAAGGTAGAGCAAACACGCATACGGACGATACACTGGTGGCCCACCGACGGACAGACATGTTCGGTGTTGGTGATGGAGCGACGAAAAGGCGTGGCAAACGCAGGAGTGAGCGGACCACCCAAATGTGCAGAATCACTGGCCCAGGGGAGGCTTGAATCTAGTGCTGGTGATAGACTGTGCACTGTGTACGGTGAGATGGAAATGGGTGGGGTGTGGATCAGATCAAACGAAAGGCTAATCAAACAGTCGAAAACTGATCGAGCGCGTGACAAGCTTATTATGTTTACATACGGAAACAAATGATCGTTAAAGACCAATGAACACACGAAGCAGCCGCAAGTGACCGTTCAATGGCCAACCCTATCAGGGTTGTAAATGTTCCTATACCGGAACGACCTCACCCATTCGGAAAATTTGTGCAAAATTGTAAATGAATTTTGGCGTAGATCTAAGCCCAAATATATGGCATTAAAAAGATCATCAAAGTGTGCTTATCATACGATACAGAAGGAACGCCACACTTTGCTTCAGAAAAGGCTACAAAGTACAAAAGGCTCTTTGGTGTAGATCCAAGCCCAAATATACGGCGATAAATGGATTATTAAAGAGAATTGTACTGCGAAAAGAAGGAACGTGTTTGACTGTCAGCAAGACAGACTCGAACATTTGCGAAGACCGACGACGTCGGTTTCGGATACGCTCGTTCTATATTAATCGTTCTTGTGCAAAGACTGTTTATATATCACAATAAGAATGATCAAAATGGTCGAGAAGAACAAACGAAAACAAACAAACAAATAAACAAACAAACAAACAAGCTCATTCAATACCATTAGCCGCTATAGTGGCATACATATGGAAGCGAAACACGCCATCAGCGACTCTAGCAGCCTTTAAAATAAAACACTTTCTTTCTTTTTTATAGTCTTCTTCTAAGTTGGTATCATAACCATAAACAAACTCGTGGGCGTCTGTAGCTTAAACGGTAATGAGCTCGATCACAACCCCAAGCGTATCTGGTTCAAACTCCGCTGAGGCAGTTTGGAAGCAAATTCGTTTCCGTTGGATATTTACGAAAGGTAACATTAGACTTCACTGTTTAAAAAGCAATGGCAAACTACAGAACGTACAAGTGGTGCCAAAAGAAATCAACAACTCGTTTACTGTGATTGATGGCTACGTCCTGTAAAGGATATGCCACGATTTCCATTGCATACGGAAATGCAAGCAAGAGTTGAAAAATTTCTAAAGAAATAGAAAGTAAGTTGAATGCGAAACATAATGAACACAAAATGTGGCACATTCAGTAGAAGTGATGAAATAAGAGAAATGTCTAGTCAACCACTAGTAACAACTGTTATAAGAAGGAGAAGATGGGAATATGTTGGGCATACTTTAAAAGAAATGATAAAGAATATCAAAGCATGCATTGAAGATGGAGACAAAATGTTCAAGAAGAAAGCGCCATAGGAAAAACCCCGGGAAAGAAATTTGCTGAGAGAGGCAAAAATTCCATGAAGAGATTGAGCGAGTTGCCCAAGACAGAGGGATGGAATTACTGCAGGCCCCTGCGTATAGCAGTATAAGATATATATATATGCTATTCAGATGAGGATAACACAGAGAAAGTGCATGAATGTTTCTGTTCAATTAATGTTAACACACATTTGTGAAACTTGTCTCTGCAGAAAACTGCTTTATTGTTAGTTTACAATCAAGTCTTCAAGATGTCATTTGTCCATACATATTGATCAAAGTGAATTCAAGAAAATGCTGCCCCTTTGTGTTGTGAAGCTGAATCTTTTTAGTAGTTTGAGTGCTTTTATTTTTTGCTTTCACAAGCTATGAATTGAGGCAAAGTCATGGCGCTAATATGACGTTTCTAACTGATTTGTTGCGTGAAGGTTTGCTTGCCTTATCACCAGTATCCCTTGCCATACAGACGAACCTTTTTCCAACTTCAGGTGCACTTGTAATTTAGATCTCCAAGTAAAGGATCATGGACTTATGTAGTCCAACCGCATGCTGTCTGCACACCGAAACGTTTTTGTTGTATAAGCTAGTCTCGAACCCCGGACATTTTGCACGGCATGTGGTAACTAGTGTAGAGTGTTATCAACTCCACCATCGGTGACTCTAGTTGTAGTCTTGAAAATGAACGTTCTTCTGCCAAGTTGGTCACCTCATTGGTCCTTATGCTCGTGTTGCCACCGAACAGTGGCCATCGATATCATATGTTAAGACGGTCCTGGTAGCCGTACATGACAATGATGTTCGAGAAAGTTAATATTCCTAAGAAGTTCGGTAAATGTATGTGTTCCAGCTTTGTTTTAAATATCTTGATCTAACGACAACGGCTAGAATATGATAACACAGGCAGTACATTAGTACCTAACAAGGCTGCAAGTCTTCGGGTTACATGCTAGTTGTCACCTATATCACTTATGTATTGCTATATGTGTTAATATTATTTTTAACTTATGTAACTTTTATCTTATATTATAAATTTCATTGTCGGTTTGTGTGTCACAGATAAAACATTTGATCGTCAAAATCTGGAAGCATTAAATGTGGACAGCTTATTCATGCTTCAATTTGTAGGTCAATCCGACTTCATTTAACACATTATGTGGTTCTGTTACTAAGTTATGAAGTTAGTTAAGGCCTGTCTGCCCAGCGTGTTCGTAGCGCGTTGGACTACGGGTGACTATCTCTGTGTGTGCGGGTTCAATTCCGCGGGATGGCAGAAAAAGCCACAGATTCCCCAGATTTACGGTGTTCGTGGCACCGAACCGAAGAGCTGAAAAGCTCAAGTGCTTCTGGATCGGGAAAAAGAAAAGTTAGTTAAGAAAATTAAATAATTAGATAATTGTTTATAAATAATTAGGAAATTAAATAAATAGTTTGTTGAGTCAGTCATTATACTAGATCATCGAGCATGCATAGTAATTACGTTAGTTAAAAAATCGGATCAAAGAACACAAGTCAAATTATTTAGTTTGTATCCTCACTGTGTGTTAAATTAGTGCCATTAAAGAGCCCCGTGAATGGTGCTTATCCAAAGTAAAAAGAATTAAACGATATAATTTGAAAACGATGGTAATACAGAAAACCACGACAAGTTAGTGCCATAAAAAGAAATAACAGATACAATTTGAAAACGATGGTAATACAGAAAACCGCGGCAAGTTAGTGCCATCTACAATAAGTAAGTAATTTGTTGATTGTTAAACTTAGTCGGTCTGGATCTATTAGTTTTATATCAGATCTTTTGGGGGTAAATTATTATGGAACAAATTATTTATATATATATCTTCTAGTTCATAGTTCAAAAGTACGGTTCCAACTTCACTGCAACGGGTCACCCCATAATTGCTCCGTTCCTGTGCCAATGAAAATCACACGAAATGCTAACAACTGTGAAATGTTTCCTGTGGGAACTAATTCCAGAATGAAACAGCCGCGTACCGTCACAAAAGCAACCTGCACCGCATAAAATGCATATGGTCGTCGCTAATGTAGCAACACAAAACTGTTCATCACTTGAATTGCAATTCTTGTCGAAGGAACATCAATCACGACAAAATCCAGCTTTCTGCACTCGCAATATAACTGCATACGGCAGATTTAGTTTGTTCGTCATAACCACTGTCCTCCATTTTCTGAATACACACAACAAACGCACGGTTGACACAGCGAAAAGCATTCCATGTAACATTCATAGCTCACAGCGTTGCTCAAGCACTAACTCAGTAGCTCGGCAAACGAAACCAGAAAATACCCGACCAAAGATGTCGGAAATGCGCTAGCAAAGTCGTGTTCAGAATCAAACAGTTCTGACTTTGAATGGCCCTCCCGCATTCCGCCATTGCTGGCCAGGTTTTTCCCATATATATTCTATTGTGAAGGGCAATGAGAGAGCGGATGCATTGGCAAGCAATGCTACGATTGAGAATGGGTCTTCTATGGACAAAAGTGACATCATCAACGCTCTAAGAGAAAACATACGCTCTGAAGATTTCAACGAAGAAGGTAAATGGTATTCTCTATCTCGGTTGCGCAAGTTATGCATACCGATAGGTGCTGCAAGACGGGAAAACAACGAGAGAAACTACAGTAGATACATCAATTAACACAGGACTGGAGCTGAAATACATGTTTAGGAGGAGATCGGAGCAGTTATGGACATGTCCGATGTGTGATGAAGATGATCCTCAAATAAGCAACGAACAATGAACTATTTTTTTTAAATTTAAAAATCTCATTTTCATGTAAAAAATAGTTAATACAGTGTTAAGTCGAATTTTCTTTCGGACATGGTGGGGTAATATGGTCGACATCACACCTTCCACCTTTACTTCCTAATGTTTCTTGGTCCCCAATTGAAACTAGGTCGACCTGGGAGCCGCTACTGCGATAGACGAGACTATTACTATCGGAAATTATTTGTTTGTTATGTGGGTATTAACGCCTCTAGATGGCGAGGTACGCCTTTTCAACCTAAGGACCCTTTCAACCTTTGGGGTCTCTGTGGCTAAGTGGTTAAGCCCTTTGCCTTCTGAGTCGAAGCTCGTGGATTTGAATCCGGACCGCGCCGTTCTGTTCACGAGTGCAGTTTTTTCCAGAGACCCTTAGGATTGTTGCCGGAGCTACGGAGTCGTGCTTTGTGCAATACTCTCGGCAGGTGGCTTGCCATTTCTGCTGAGAGGACCTGAGCCATATGGTGTAAAACCAGGCGCAATGAAGTCAATCTTTCGACTTTAAAACCCTTTGAACCTACGAACGAACCTTGTTTTGGTTATATCAGAGTGTGTTTGCCAACAAACAATAATTAAAAAAATAGAATTAACTCCTTTCGGAGAATCCAAAATATAACATTACTAGCTGAAAGCGCCCGTGTGGTGCCGGGACCCGCAAGGGAAGCAAAGAGTAGAACCACTGCGACCTACAAGGCGACTGATGTAATGCCTAGGAAGCTACCTAGTAAATAAAAAGCATCGCAGAAATTGAATGTGCCGGTTTACTTGTATGCCCATAACTGGTACAACGTACAATCGCTCTTAGGCTTAGATCACATACAAATCACACAGTGTGGTTAACAAGTGGTCGATATGGAGCGTAAGAATAAGAATGAAGAAGAACTAGATAAAGATTTAAATCCCTTGCGTGCGAAACTGGATAGTAACGCCTGTATTGTTAACTTTTCCTTTATCTTCGCCTTCATAATCTCTTCATGCTAATGTTATCAGTGTCGAAATACAGTCTATTTGCCAACACTCATGTTATACAGATAGGGTTGCGTTTATGACCTTCTATATGTGAGAAGTCGATCCTAACTTGCAGTGTTGTTTCCCTGTTTGTTTGAAGCGGACTCCTCTATCTGATATTGAATGTCTATTATTGTGGCTAACACATTACAAAATAATTCATGATGTATAGTTTGTACTGACAGTTGAGATATGTCATCTTCGATATGAGAGGAAGGGCGGGGGCTAAACAGGTCTAGGTCGTCTTCTGTATGTTGTAGTTAATTATCTTTTAAATGTTGCACATTAGTCTCCACAGAAATGTTTCAGAAAAGGGGAAGGGGGACAAAAAAATTGTTCGTCGGCAGCAGTTTACTGTTAGAAATGGATAAAACCAGATTCGCTTAATACTGTTTTATCAAAAAGTTATTTTCGGGGTTTGTTCTTTCCTATTTCCCCCTCTTGCTTTAATGTACGGACGCTCATGATGTTTCAGTAAACTCCTAGTCTTAAAAATGCTGTCTTTACTGCCTGTGTTACCACATTTTAGGGCGGTATAGAACAAGAGAGACATGAGACTGAGGAATTTAATGGTCACATTGTTAGTACAGTCACAGCGAAACTGTTCAGTTTTGTATTGTTTCTTTATACCCCAAACAGAAAAAAAAAATTGGCCCTACCGGGGATCGAACCCTGGTCTCTCGAATGAGAGCCCACGCGCTAATCCATTCGGCCAGACGCTCTTTCGTAAACTCATAGTATGCGCACATAAAACCCCGTTCTTGTTGAACTTTTTTAAAGAATAATGTTTCAGACAGAAAGTTCTTTAACAAAAATATATTATAACTTTCTTATATTAATCAGAATTCTAGTGGTAACATATAGGTGTAAAACATGGACATTTAATAAGGCAGTGGAAAAACATATATGTGCTTTTGCATATAAGTGTTACAGAAGAGTCTTCCGTATATCATGGACATAGAAAAGAACAAATAGACATGTCCAGAAAGAACTCAAAATCAACGAAAACTGGCTGATGCTACAAATGAGAAACTTGAAGTATTTTGGATATATAAATAGACACGAAGGGTTGGAGAAGATCACAATGGAAGGAGGAATCCCGGCAAAGAGGAGAAGAGGAAGACCACGGAGAAGATGGATTCATGATGTAACTGACGGTTTGAGCATGACCACTGCAAAGAAAGGACATATGGCATACAATAATAATAATTCCTCTCGTACCGTTAAACGTTACATAGGTTACCTGCAAGAAATTTCTCCATGCCGCTCTATACTGGGCAACTCGCTCAATCTCCTCCATGGAACTGAGACCGATATTTCTTGCCTCTCTCAGCAAAGTTCGTTTCAGGGTCTCCTTAGATCGTTCTCTCTTTTTTTAACCCTTTGCATCCCACTTCAATGCCTGCTTTGATATTCATCTGGCATATGTGAGATAAGAGAAATTCAGAAATACTGTTAAGGTTGGAAAGTTCTGCTCAGGACAAGCTATTTAATAATGATAATGATGAGATATTAAACACCAGAGTGCTCACTATTTCATATATCATAATGTACAGGCTTGAATGTTCTATGTTATAAATTCATTATCATCATCAAATAGCTTGTCCTGAGCAGAACTTTGCCACCCCAACAGTCCTCCGGAATTTCTCTCTCTCATAGGCCAGATGTCCTGCCTCTGCAGCCGTCATATTCAAACCATCAGTTAATCCTGAATCCATCTTCTCCATGGTCTTCTTCTTCTTCTCTTTGCCGGTATGCCTCCTTCCATGATGGTCTTCTCCAGCCCTTCATGTCTTTTGATATGTCCAAAATATCTCAATTTTCTCATTCTTATTTGTAGCATCAGCCAGTTTTCTTTGATTTGAGTTCTTTCTGGATAGATCTATTTGTTCTCTTCTCTGTCCAAATTATACGAAGGACTCTTCTGTAACACTTATATTCAAAAGCACATATATGTTTTCCACTGCTTTATTAAATGTCCATACTTCACACCCCTACGTTGCCACTGGGAATATGCATGCTCTTAGTATAAATTCACTTGCTGTATATTCTAGGAAGAATTATACATCATCAGGTGCCGTCTCCACATCGAAGGTTGGCTGCAATGAATCTCCATCATCCTCTGTCTTTCGCCTTGGTGTTGCACACTGCCAGACTGTAACCTGTCCATTTCTGAAAGTTTCCCTCCCACTTATCTCTCGATCTTCCTCTTGCTCTTTCCCCTCAACTTTCCCCTCTAGTAAATGTTTTATCATGGTGTCATGTCTTTTTATGTGCCCAAATACTTTACTTGTCTGAATTTTATTTCTCTTAATAATTGTTTCTTCATGCCTAGTTTTCCTAAAACTTTTTATTTGTCTGGTTTTTGTCCATGAAACTCTACCTATTCTTCTATATATCAAGATCTCAAATGCATCAATTCTGTCTTCTAACTGCTTGTTCATTGCCCATGTTTCCGAGCCATACATACATATCATCAAATGAATCTTGTGAATATTTTTGCTTCTATTTTACACTTGATTTTGTGACGTGGCTAATCATCTTTATCTAATCATCTTCTATACATTTTTAGTTGGTAATTTATCTATGACTAAACACGTAAAAACAAAGTACTGTAGTTTTACAAGATACAAAAACAATAACAATACACAGCAATGTTTCGACCAAAGGCCTTTATCAAGAAAAGGATACAACAGAAGTGAAGAAATTATGTGCCGTGTAAGAAGTGAATTTCTTCGCTTCTGTTATTTTCTTTGCTTGATAATGGTATTTTGGTGGAAACGTTGCTGTGTATTGTTATCGTTTTTGTATTTTGTAAAACTACAGCAGTTTGTTTTACCTGTTTCGCCATTGCTACGTAGTTTTACTGCAGTCTTCCCTTATATTGGTAATATATCTATATGTTTTAGCAGGTAATTTATGTTGTATCTCGTCATTTAGTTTATGTTTTAATAATTGCTGAGATTTTTTCAGCTATACTTCGAATTGTCTATATTTGATATAAGCTGTACTTGGATCTGTCTACATACTGCGAGCTGTACTTCATAGTCTATATAAAGCGAGCTGTACTTCATATTGTCTCTATAATGAGAGCTGTGCTTCGGATTGTCTATATCAGCATTTCCCAAACTGGGGTCCGTGGACCCCGGGGTCCGAGGTACCCACAGGGGTCATCAAGCGCTTGAAGAAATAGTATAAACTTTGACATTTCAAACAGAAAAATAAATTTTAAGAACAATTATAGGCCTAATATTTTCTTTATTGTTTATTAAAAGGTTAAATTGCAGACATTGTTTACTATTGTAACACACAGTTAGTTCATTCCTGTCCATTTTCATATATAGAAACTTTTGAGGATCCACGGCAGCAAAATGTATTTAACAGGGGTTCCACGGTAATACAAAGTTTGGGAACCGCTGGTCTATATAATCTGAGCCACAGCCAGGCTCTAGCACAGGCCAGACAACTGGCCGGGTATTCTCTGACCTAGATAAGAAAAGGGATCTGGAAATTACAGATGTTTGATAGAACACTGCACGCTTTTTGCAATTTTACTCAATTCTGTGAGTCTATGGTTATTTATTGGTGAACAATATTTATAATATTGATATTCCTTATTGTTAAACTTAACTTGTTGCATAATATAACTTCGAGTTAGCATTTTGTGTTGATTTTAAAATGAATTCGTCTATATACACCAATACTGGAATGCGAGGTCACGTGGTGTAGTTGGGGTCTGATTTCCCAAAATTCTTACCTGAGCCCGAAGGCCCAGTAGTTTATAGTTGGCTCTGTCTGAGCTGCACTTGGATATCTTATTTTATTTTATTCCATGAAGAAGTATGGAAGCACAATATATCTCATTCCATTGTTTTACAAATTATGTTTTCTAATCCTGCTAGTATGTTCCGTCGTTGACTGTATGTGTTGAGCTTGTGTGTACTATTCATATGCTTTCTTCTTCGTTGTTTGAGAAAGACTTAGTAAATGACAGTGACTTTATTCTTTAATCTCTAATATAAGGATGAAAAGCGTAAGACAGATGCTGTAGTAGTAGAATCTAAGCCTTGAAATTGTATGTAGTATCTCTTGTAACTTCACAAAGTTTCAGTCTCTTCACAACAATGCCTTCTTCTGGGGGCAAAACCCACTTCAATTAAATATAAGTCAAGGTTGACCAGGTCTTGGCGATCATGCCTCGGGTGACAAGTGACAAGTGTGCTTAAGATATGATATCGCACTCATTCGTGGCGTGTTTCTGTTTTTCAAGGCCTAGATTTTCCAACTTGTGCAATCTCAACGTTATCATTAATATGGGTGTTAGTTGATAGTGTGTCATGGAAAGGATCCTCCTAATCGTTAATTGAATCAAAATTCCGCACCTGCTAATACTCGTGTGAGAAAACACTAATTTCAAGCTACACATATTGAACCTAAAAATATAAAAAGGTGGAAAAGAACTTGAAGTAGGGTAGTTCTAGCAGTAAGCAAATCTTTAGCAAGTTCTTCTTGGTGTAAACCTATTAAAATTACTCGAAATGAATGTGTATTCATATTTCACCTTGTGTACACTTATTTAACTCATACACTCTGTAATTTTGTTTACTACCAGACTGATTTATAATGTAATGTATACTGAATTATCCAATATACCAGCTTTGAGTCTTCTCTCTCTCCACGATCCCGCCTAGACTGATGAACCAACTTTTATCATGAATTTTACCGTGGTTTTAAGGGACTCCGTTTCTCCGTACAGATTCTTGCGAAGCTCTGTGTTTTGGGGCCAGGTTTCTTTTCTTATACCTGCTATCAATTGACAATCTTGCAATATGTGCTCTGCTGTCATGTCCGCCTTTTCGCAGGGGCACAGGCTAGTTGTGCCAATTTTAAATTTGTTAAACATATGGGCGCGGAGCTTGTTGTGGCCGGTACGGAGGCGGAGTATAACAACTTGTTCACTACGAGACAGACCATAGTACCAGTCGCTGTTGTTGTACTGAAGATGGTCTTTGACCATTTGTCTTTACAGTGCCAGCCGAGGTGCTTTAAGTCTTCTAAAAAATGCAACGAGCCGATGTATCGGCTCAGAAAGGTGAAGCGGTTAAGTCTCGACAGAGGACGGGACTATCCTTCGTCTTGAACATTTGGACAGGATCGTGCGGTATATTTTCTCAGTATGATGCAAGTCTTCGAAATGCCGCCCCTTCAATGTTCTGTTCACTTAAAATAACCTTCATTTGTAACTTTGATTTTGCTGCTTATGCCGCCCCCCTTACGGTTCCGCCCGATGCGGCATCCTCTCTGTATCATAGCACGACACAGCCCTGTCTCTGGAAACATGTCTAGAGTATAGTAGAACACAGTATAACTAACAAGCAATCTGGGAGCTGGGGATGAGTAAAGCGAACCTTACCGTGACAGTATAAATTATTCATCTATATTGACAATATAAATTATTCATCTATATTGACAGTATAAATTATTCATCTATATTGACAGTATAAATTAGTAGCACAGAGAATCCTCGTGTCTCATAGTGCTAGATCGGTTCAAATCTGGTTCCTGTTAGAAGTGGAACGAAAATCCACAGAACCCACAGTTCTTCATTATGTACACTACATGGGACTGGGGCGAAGGTCAAAAGCCCAAGCGCCCTTGTATCATTACAGAAGAATAAGTGAAGTCTTCCCCGTCATGTCTTCCCCAAAACCTTTTCATGGATTGCAGTTTGCACCTCTTTATAGCACAGCTTGCACACTATCATCTGCTAAGACTGAGCCATATGTGCAATGAAATATGGTGATAAGGCAACGTAAGAGTAAGTGACCTGGCACTGACCAAGACTCTACTCCACCTCCACGTGGTGACCACCATCTAAACAGATTTCTGCACTGTAGTCTGGTAAAGCGGGTAATGGGAGCTACCATAATATTAGGTAATAATGTAAGCGTATTTGCGAGTGGTATGAGATCTGCTAGCACAACAAACAAGGAATATTTTAGAGTAGTTGTGTCTTCGCGAGTCATATGGTCGACAAATACAGATCGATTACCAGCACAGAATTGTGCAAGTGACCGTTGGCCGAACCAGAATTGCCCGGTTTTGGTAAAACTGTTAATGGCTGATAGTCATGTGCCGCTACTAAGCAAAGCGCTTATATCTAACAAACTAATCCTGTCGGTACTGCTGATATAAATATATATGTTCTGCTTCCAACATGTCAGCTTCCCTTAAAATGAATTATGGAGTCAAAACTTCAAATTCCTTGAGGACGACAAAAATGACTCATGTCCAAAAAAGGTTACAAAATATGTCATATCTGGAACGATTTCGACAAGTCAGAAAAAGTGGCAAAGCATGAACATGCTCTACGGCTCAGATCATTCACAAACTGCACTTAGTGGCTGAAAAGGGTTATTGACGTTCAGTACGAGAAAGAACGAAAGATGTAAAAGACTGTCAGATCATGCCAACACAAGCATCACCTAAGGCTGAAATTTGGATGCACCTGTCCTGCTACCGTAGGAACCTATTAGTCGGTGTGCAACATATTCACGTTCTCGACGCAAGCCCCACAAATCACAAAGAGTGGTTAACTTTCTTGATAAGAACAAACACAAAAAGAGGAAGAAGAAGAAGAATGCCTGCAAAGACGGACACATGTAAACTAAATGCATATAATAAATCTATCGACTTTGATAAATCTGATCGTCTGTTTACAGTTGAATAGATCACCACAATAGAACTTGCTCTATTTGTAAACGTCATTTTAAGTACAATGGAATGGGTAGGTGAAATTATTTTTTTAAATCTCTAGTACCAAAGAAGATGGTACCCGGTCACGTCTTAAACGTGTAAAATCCCGAGCGTCGTCATCCTTTCGAAAGAGAGCTGCTCTGAATTTTTTATTTGGTTTAGTTGTTTATTAGCTCTATGAAGGATCCCGCCCGTTGAACGCGATCAAGTGGGCACTAGCACTTTGATCTAAGCCAAAAAACCGAGAGGACGTGAACATAATGTGCGATAGAAGCAAATCTCTTCTTTCAGGTACAGTGGAATGGACATGATAAAATACAGAAAAAAATGGATTGAGAAAATAAATGAGTAGACAAGCCTCAGTTAAACTGATGCACATAAGAAACAAGACACCATAAGTAAACAACAGAAACTTAAACTATAATATCTTCATCATTGTCCCCACGATATCTGCATTACATAAAAAAGGGAATCCTGATCATTTTCCCCATGATCTCTATATCTATATCACTTCTTGTCCCGTTTGAAAACATAAGATTTCCACAAAATACGAGTTTTATTGTTCACGTTCTGCTGCCTTTTTACCAATTGTTTCCCATGTCAGGGCGCATTCTTTCTTTTCTCTTTCCAGTTAAATGGCGAGCTTGAAGTGGGAAGACAATCAGTTGTATGGCGAGCTTGAAGGGGGGAAGACAATCAGTTGTATGGCGAGCTTGAAGGGGGAGACAATCAGTTGTATGGCGAGCTTCAAGAGGGAAGACAATCAGTTGTATGGCGAGCTTAAGAGGAAGACAATCAGTTGTATGGCAGAGCTTGAAGGGGAAGACAATCAGTTGTATGGCGAGCTTAAAGGGAAGACAATCAGTTGTATGGCGAGCTTAAGAGGAAGACAATCAGTTGTATGGCGAGCTTGAAGAGGAAGACAATCAGTTGTATGGCGAGCTTGAAGAGGGAAGACAATCAGTTGTATGGCGAGCTTGAAGGGGGAGACAATCAGTTGTATGGCGAGCTTCAAGAGGGAAGACAATCAGTTGTATGGCGAGCTTGAAGGGGGAGACAATCAGTTGTATGGCGAGCTTCAAGAGGGAAGACAATCAGTTGTATGGCGAGCTTAAGAGGAAGACAATCAGTTGTATGGCGAGCTTGAAGGGAAGACAATCAGTTGTATGGCGAGCTTAAAGAGGAAGACAATCAGTTGTATGGCGAGCTTAAAAAGGGAAGACAATCAGTTGTATGGCGAGCTGAAGAGGAAGACAATCAGTTGTATGGCGAGCTTAAAGAGGAAGACAATCAGTTGTATGGCGAGCTTAAGAGGAAGACAATCAGTTGTATGGCGAGCTTGAAGGAGCAGAAAATCAGTTGTATGGCGAGCTTGAAGGGGAGACAATCAGTTGTATGGCGAGCTTGAAGGGAGCAGAAAATCAGTTGTATGGCGAGCTTGAAGGGGGGAGACAATCAGTTGTATGGCGAGCTTAAAGAGGGAAGACAATCAGTTGTATGGCGAGCTTAAAGAGGGAAGACAATCAGTTGTATGGCGAGCTTGAAGGGGGAGACAATCAGTTGGTGGACAGAAAAAAACAAGCTAAAGTTCTATGTGCTTCTAAAGTGTCGATATAGACACCTAGAGCTGGGAATCCCTTGTGCAAGATCGCCAAATGTGGCGTTGTAACAACACAAGAGGAACTCTCCTAGTAACTCTCCGAGCTACCCTAGTAAATAGAAAACATAGCAGAAATTGAATGTGGTGGCCTACTTGTAGACGCATAACTGACACAACGTACAATCGTTCTTAGGCTCAGATCACATACAAATCACACAGCGTGGTTAACAAGTGGTCGATATGGAGCGTTCGAAGAAGAAGAACTAGGTGAAAGATTTAAATCCCTTGCGTACGAAACTGGGTAGTAACGCCTGTATTGTTAACTTTTCCTTTATCTTTGCCTTCATAATCTCTTCATGCTAATGTTATCAGTGTCGAAATACAGTCTATTTGCCAACACTCATGTTATACAGATAGATTGCGTTTATGACCTTCTATATGTGAGAAGTCGATCCGAACTTGGAGTGTTGTTTCCCTGTTTGTTTGAAGCGGACTCCTCTATCTGATATTGAATGTCTATTATTGTGGCTAACACATTACAAAATAATTCATGATGTATAGTTTGTACTGACAGTTGAGATATGTCATCTTCGATATGAGAGGGAAGGGGGGCTAAACAGGTCTAGGTCGTCTTCTGCATGTCGTAGTTAATTATCTTTTAAATGTTGCACATTAGTCTCCACAGAAATGTTTCCAGAAAAAAGGGGGAATTGTTCGTCGTCAGCAGTTTACTATGCAGAAATGGATAAAACCAGATTCGCTTAATACTGTTTTATCAAAAAAAGTTATTTTCAGGGGTGGGGGTGGGGGGTGGGGGGTTGCTTCTTCCTATCCCCCTTTCCCTCCTTGCTTTAATGTACGGACGCTCATGATGTTTCAGTAAACTCCGTCTTAAAAATGACTGTCTTTACTGCCTGTGTTACCACATTTTAGGGCGGTATAAAACAGAAGAGACATGAGATTGAGGAATTTAATGGTCACATTGTTAGTGCAGTTACAGCGAAACTGTTCAGTTTTGTATTGTTTCTTTATACCCCAAACAGAAAAAAAAAATTGGCCCTACTGGGGATCGAACCCTGGTCTCTCGAATGAGAGCCCACGCGCTAATCCATTCGGCCAGACGCTCTTTCGTAAACTCATAGTATGCGCACATAAAACCCCGTTCTTGTTGAACTTTTTTAAAGAATAATGTTTCAGACACAAAGTTCTTTAACAAAAATATATTATAACTTTCTTATATTAATCAGAATTCTAGTGGTAACATATAGGTGTAAAACATGGACATTTAATAAGGCAGTGGAAAAACATATATGTGCTTTTGCATATAAGTGTTACAGAAGAGTCTTCCGTATATCATGGACATAGAAAAGAACAAATAGACCTGTCCAGAAAGAACTCAAAATCAACGAAAACTGGCTGATGCTACAAATGAGAAACTTGAAGTATTTTGGATATATAAATAGACACGAAGGGTTGGAGAAGATCACAATGGAAGGAGGAATCCCGGCAAAGAGGAGAAGAGGAAGACCACGGAGAAGATGGATTCATGATGTAACTGACGGTTTGAGCATGACCACTGCAAAGAAAGGACAAATGGCATACAATAATAATAATTCCTTTCGTACCGTTAAACGTTACATAGGTTACCCGCAAGAAATTTCTCCATACCGCTCTATCCTGGGCAACTCGCTCAATCTCCTCCATGGAACTGAGACCGATATTTCTTGCCTCTCTCAGCAAAGTTCGTTTCAGGGTCTCCTTAGATCGTTCTCTCTTTTTTTAACCCTTTGCATCCCACTTCAATGCCTGCTTTGATATTCATCTGGCATATGTGAGATAAGAGAAATTCAGAAATACTGTTAAGGTTGGAAAGTTCTGCTCAGGACAAGCTATTTAATAATGATAATGATGAGATATTAAACACCAGAGTGCTCACTATTTCATATATCATAATGTACAGGCTTGAATGTTCTATGTTATAAATTCATTATCATCATCAAATAGCTTGTCCTGAGCAGAACTTTGCCACCCCAACAGTCCTCCGGAATTTCTCTCTCTCATAGGCCAGATGTCCTGCCTCTGCAGCCGTCATATTCAAACCATCAGTTAATCCTGAATCCATCTTCTCCATGGTCTTCTTCTTCTTCTCTTTGCCGGTATGCCTCCTTCCATGATGGTCTTCTCCAGCCCTTCATGTCTTTTGATATGTCCAAAATATCTCAATTTTCTCATTCTTATTTGTAGCATCAGCCAGTTTTCTTTGATTTTGAGTTCTTTCTGGATAGATCTATTTGTTCTCTTCTCTGTCCAATATATACGAAAGACTCTTCTGTAACACTTATATTCAAAAGCACATATATGTTTTCCACTGCTTTATTAAATGTCCATACTTCACACCCATACGTTGCCACTGGGAATATGCATGCTCTTAGTATAAATTCACTTGCTGTATATTCTAGGAAGAATTATACATCATCAGGTGCCGTCTCCACATCGAAGGTTGGCTGCAATGAATCTCCATCATCCTCTGTCTTTCGCCTTGGTGTTGCACACTGCCAGACTGTAACCTGTCCATTTCTTAAAGTTTCCTCCCACTTATCTCTCGGTCTTCCTCTTGCTCTTCTCCCCTCAACTTTCCCTCTAGTAAATGTTTTATCATGGTGTCATGTCTTTTATGTGCCCAAAATACTTTACTTGTCTGAATTTTATTTCTCTTAATAATTGTTTCTTCATACCTAGTTTTCCTAAAACTTTTTTATTTGTCTGGTTTTTTTGTCCATGAAACTCTACCTATTCTTCTATATATCAAGATCTCAAATGCATCAATTCTGTCTTCTAACTGCTTGTTCATTGCCCATGTTTCCGAGCCATACATACATATCATCAAATGAATCTTGTGAATATTTTTGCTTCTATTTTACACTTGATTTTGTGACGTGGCTAATCATCTTTATCTAATCATCTTCTATACATTTTTAGTTGGTAATTTATCTATGACTAAACACGTAAAAACAAAGTACTGTAGTTTTACAAGATACAAAAACAATAACAATACACAGCAATGTTTCGACCAAAAGGCCTTTATCAAGTAAAGGATACAACAGAAGTGAAGAAATAATGTGCCGTGTAAGAAGTGAATTTCTTTGTTTCTGTTGTTTTCTTTACTTGATAATGGTATTTTGGTGGAAACGTTGCTGTGTATTGTTATCGTTTTTGTATTTTGTAAAACTACAGTACTTTGTTTTTACGTGTTTCGCCATTGCTACGTAGTTTTACTGCAGTCTTCCTTATATTGGTAATATATCTATATGTTTTAGCAGGTAATTTATGTTGTATCTCGTCATTTAGTTTATTTTTTAATAATTGCTTAGATTTTTTCAGCTATACTTCGAATTGTCTATATTTGATATAAGCTGTACTTGGATCTGTCTACATACTGCGAGCTGTACTTCATAGTCTATATAAAGCGAGCTGTACTTCATATTGTCTCTATAATGAGAGCTGTGCTTCGGATTGTCTATATCAGCATTTCCCAAACTAGGGTCCGTGGACCTCGGGTCCGCGAGGTACCACAGGGTCATCAAGCGATTGAAGAAATAGTATAAAATTTGACATTTCAAACAGAAAAATAAATTTTAAGAATAATTATAGGCCTAATATTTTCTTTTTTGTTTGGGAACCGCTGGTCTATATAATCTGAGCCACAGCCAGGTTCTAGCACAAGCCAGACAACTGGCCGGGTATTCCCTGACCTAGATAAGACAAGGGATCTGGAAATTACAGATGTTTGATAGAACACTGCACGCTTTTTGCAATTTTACTCAATTCTGTGAGTCTATGGTTATTTATTGGTGAACAATATTTATAATATTGATATTCCTTATTGTTAAACTTAACTTGTTGCATAATATAACTTCGAGTTAGCATTTTGTGTTGATTTTAAAATGAATTCGTCTATATACACCAATACTGGAATGCGAGGTCACGTGGTGTAGTTGGGTCTGATTTTCCACATTCTCACCTGAGCCCGAAGGCCCAGTAGTTTATAGTTGGCTCTGTCTGAGCTGCACTTGGATATCTTATTTTATTTTATTCCATGAAGAAGTATGGAAGCACAATATATATCATTCCATTGTTTAACAAATTATGTTTTCTAATCCTGCTAGTATGTTCCGTCGTTGACTGTATGTGTTGAGCTTGTGTGTACTATTCATATGCTTTCTTCTTCGTTGTTTGAGAAAGACAGTAAATGACAGTGTGACTTTATTCTTTAATCTCTAATATAAGGATGAAAAGCGTAAGACAGATGCTGTAGTAGTAGAATCTAAGCCTTGAAATTGTATGTAGTATCTCTTGTAACTTCACAAAGTTTCAGTCTCTTCACAACAATGCCTTCTTCTGGGGGCAAAACCCACTTCAATTAAATATAAGTCAAGGTTGACCAGGTCTTGGCGATCATGCCTCGGGTGACAAGTGACAAGTGTGCTTAAGATATGATATCGCACTCATTCGTGGCGTGTTTCTGTTTTTCAAGGCCTAGATTTTCCAACTTGTGCAATCTCAACGTTATCATTAACATGGGTGTTAGTTGATATTGTGTCATGGAAAGGATCCTCCTAATCGTTAATTGAATCAAAATTCCGCACCTGCTAATACTCGTGTGAGAAAACACTAATTTCAAGCTACACATATTGAACCTAAAAATATAAAAAGGTGGAAAAGAACTTGAAGTAGGGTAGTTCTAGCAGTAAGCAAATCTTTATCAAGTTCTTCTTGGTGTAAACCTATTAAAATTACTCGAAGTGAGTGTGTATTCATATTTCACCTTTTGTGCACTTATTTAACTCATACACTCTGTAATTTTGTTTACTACCAGACTGATTTATAATGTAATGTATACTGAATTATCCAATATACCAGCTTTGAGTCTTCTCTCTCTCTCTCTCACGATCCCGGCCTAGACTGATGAACCAACTTTTATCATGAATTTTACCGTGGTTTTAAGGGACTACGTTCCTCCGTACAGCTTCTCGCGAAGCTCTGTGTTTGGGGCCAGGTTTCTTTTCTTATACCTGCTATCAATTGACAATCTTGCAGTATGTGCTCTGCCGTCATGTCCGCCTTTTCGCAGGGACACAGGCTAGTTGTGCCAATTTTAAATTTGTTAAACATATGGGCGCGGAGCTTGTTGTGGTCGGTACGGAGGCGGAGTATAACAACTTGTTCACTACGAGACAGACCATAGTACCCGTCGCTGTTGTTGTACTGAAGATGGTCTTTTGACCATTTGTCTTTATAGCGCCAGCCGAGGTGCTTTAAGTCTTCTAAAAAATGCAACGAGCCGATGTATCGGCTCAGAAAGGTGAAGCGGTTAAGTCTCGACAGAGGACGGGACTATCCTTCGTCTTGAACATTTGGACAGGATCGTGCGGTATATTTTCTCAGTATGATGCAAGTCTTCGAAATGCGCCCTTCAATGTCTGTTCACTTAAAATAACCTTCATTTGTAACTTTGATTTTGCTGCTTATGCCGCCCCCTTCGGTTCCGCCCGATGCGGCATCCTCTCTGTATCATAGCACGACACAGCCCTGTCTCTGGAAACATGTCTAGAGTATAGTAGAACACAGTATAACTAACAAGCAATCTGGGAGCTGGGGATGAGTAAAGCGAACCTTACCGTGACAGTATAAATTATTCATCTATATTGACAATATAAATTATTCATCTATATTGACAGTATAAATTATTCATCTATATTGACAGTATAAATTAGTAGCACAGAGAATCCTCGTGTCTCATAGTGCTAGATCGGTCCAAATCTGGTTCCTGTTAGAAGTGGAACGAAAATCCACAGAACCCACAGTTCTTCATTATGTACACTACATGGGACTGGGGCGAAGGTCAAAAGCCCAAGCGCCCTTGTATCATTACAGAAGAATAAGTGAAGTCTTCCCCGTCATGTCTTCCCAAATCCTTTTCATGGATTGCAGTTTGCACCTCTTTATAGCACAGCTTGCACACTATCATCTGCTAAGACTGAGCCATATGTGCAATGAAATATAGTGATAAGGCAACGCAAGAGTAAGTGACCTGGCACTGACCAAGACTCTACTCCCCCTCCACGTGGTGACCACCATGGAAACAGATTTCTGCACTGTAGTCTGGTAAAGCGGGTAATGGGAGCTACCATAATATTAGGTAATAATGTAAGCGTATTTGCGAGTGGTATGAGATCTGCTAGCACAACAAACAAGGAATATTTTAGAGTAGTTGTGTCTTCGCGAGTCATATGGTCGACAAATACAGATCGATTACCAGCACAGAATTGTGCAAGTGACCGTTGGCCGAACCAGAATTGCCCGGATTTGGTAAAACTGTTAATGGCTGATAGTCATGTGCCGCTACTAAGCAAAGCGCTTATATCTAACAAACTAATCCTGTCGGTACTGCTGATATAAATATATATGTTCTGCTTCCAACATGTCAGCTTCCCTTAAAATGAATTATGGAGTCAAAACTTCTAATTCCTTGAGGACGACAAAAATGACTCATGTCCAAAAAAGGTTACAAAATATGTCATATCTGGAACGATTTCGACAAGTCAGAAAAAGTGGCAAAGCATGAACATGCTCTACGGCTCAGATCATTCACAAACTGCACTTAGTGGCTGAAAAGGGTTATTGACGTTCAGTACGAGAAAGAACGAAAGATGTAAAAGACTGTCAGATCATGCCAACACAAGCATCACCTAAGGCTGAAATTTGGATGCACCTGTCCTGCTACCGTAGGAACCTATTAGTCGGTGTGCAACATATTCACTTTCTCGACGCAAGCCCCACAAATCACAAAGAGTGGTTAACTTTCTTGATAAGAACAAACACAAAAAGAGGAAGAAGAAGAAGAATGCCTGCAAAGACGGACAAATGTAAACTAAATGCATATAATAAATCTATCGACTTTGATAAATCTGATCGTCTGTTTACAGTTGAATAGATCACCACAATAGAACTTGCTCTATTTGTAAACGTCATTTTAAGTACAATGGAATGGGTAGGTGAAATTATTTTTTAAAATCTCTAGTACCAAAGAAGATGGTACCCGGTCACGTCTTAAACGTGTAAAATCCCGAGCGTCGTCATCCTTTCGAAAGAGAGCTGCTCTGAATTTTTTATTTGGTTTAGTTGTTTATTAGCTCTATGAAGGATCTCGCCCGTTGAACTCGATCAAGTGGGCACTAGCACTTTGATCTAAGCCAAAAAACCGAGAGGACGTGAACATATTGTGCGATAGAAGCAAATCTCTTCTTTCAGGTACAGTGGAATGGACATGATAAAATACAGAAAAAAATGGATTGAGAAAAAAAATGAGTAGACAAGCCT
The DNA here is from genome assembly GCA_020796225.1 of Arion vulgaris. NCBI lineage: Eukaryota > Metazoa > Mollusca > Gastropoda > Stylommatophora > Arionidae > Arion > Arion vulgaris. The sequence goes on along the minus strand of CM036758.1, from coordinate 55,487,238 downwards.
CAGTTAAACTGATGCACATAAGAAACAAGACACCATAAGTAAACAACAGAAACTTAAACTATAATATCTTCATCATTGTCCCCACGATATCTGCATTACATAAAAAAGGGAATCCTTATCATTTTCCCCATGATCTCTATATCTATATCACTTCGTGTCCCGTTTGAAAACATAAGATTTCCACAAAATACGAGTTTTATTGTTCACGTTCTGCTGCCTTTTTGCCAATTGTTTCCCATGTCAGGGCGCATTCTTTCTTTTCTCTTTCCAGTTAAATGGCGAGCTTGAAGTGGGAAGACAATCAGTTGTATGGCGAGCTTGAAGTGGGAAGACAATCAGTTGTATGGCGAGCTTGAAGTGGGGAGACAATCAGTTGTATGGCGAGCTTGAAGGGGGAAGACAATCAGTTGTATGGCGAGCTTGAAGTGGGGAGACAATCAGTTGTATGGCGAGCTTGAAGGGGGAAGACAATCAATTGTATGGCGAGCTTGAAGGTGGAGACAATCAGTTATACGACGAGCTTGAAGGGGAAACAATCAGTTGTATGGCGAGCTTGAAGGGAGCAGAAAATCAGTTGTATGGCGAGCTTGAAGGGGGGAGACAATCAGTTGTATGGCGAGCTTAAAGAGGGAAGACAATCAGTTGTATGGCGAGCTTAAAGAGGGAAGACAATCAGTTGTATGGCGAGCTTAAAGAGGGAAGACAATCAGTTGTATGGCGAGCTTAAAGAGGGAAGACAATCAGTTGTATGGCGAGCTTGAAGGGGGAGACAATCAGTTGTATGGCGAGCTTGAAGGGGGAGACAATCAGTTGTATGGCGAGCTTGAAGGGGGAAGACAATCAGTTGTATGGCGAGCTTGAAGGGAGCAGAAAATCAGTTGTATGGCGAGCTTGAAGGGGGGAGACAATCAGTTGTATGGCGAGCTTAAAGAGGGAAGACAATCAGTTGTATGGCGAGCTTAAAGAGGGAAGACAATCAGTTGTATGGCGAGCTTAAAGAGGGAAGACAATCAGTTGTATGGCGAGCTTAAAGAGGGAAGACAATCAGTTGTATGGCGAGCTTAAAGAGGGAAGACAATCAGTTGTATGGCGAGCTTGAAGGGGGAGACAATCAGTTATACGGCGAGCTTGAAGGGGGAAACAATCAGTTGTATGGCGAGCTTGAAGGAGCAGAAAATCAGTTGTATGGCGAGCTTGAAGGGGGAGACAATCAGTTGGTGGACAGAAAAACAAGCTAAAGTTCTATGTGCTTCTAAAGTGTCGATATAGACACCTAGAGCTGGGAATCCTTTGCCAAGATCGCCAAATGTGGCGTTGTAACAACACAAGAGGAACTCTCATATCTAAGAATCGTTATACTGTTGATGCGCAGAGAAAGCAAAATAAGTGTTAGATCTACTACATCAGTGCCTTCTGCCCGATATCTATATTACAGAACTTAGACTAACATTCTCATCATCCTTCCCCTTCCCTCCCCTCTTCCATCGCGGCACTACGACATCAACGTTTAAGAACTTAGAAGGACATAAAGTGTTATTTTTAACTTTTGTTTACTGTGGTACCTTGAGCTGTTTATCCTCACATATAGCAATCTTAAAGTACATCATATGTTGATATTCTATTAGAACTTGTATTAAATGTGTCAGTAAACAGTTTTAATGTTTCTTCTATCTTTTGTTTACCTTACATTAACAGTTGAACACTTTTATTTATCTTGTTATTGTGTCCTATTACATTTAGACAGCTTTAATGAAAATGATAAACACATTATGCGTTAATTCACTACCAATGACACTGCGAAAACGAGTACTCCAATGCTATAGTGAACCGATACTTATGAATTGCAGCGAATAATGGACAATGAATAAACAATCAATAAAATAGCTGAAAGCAACAGAGATGTGGTTTTACAGAAGAATGCTGAAAATTTCATGGACAGCAAAAATAAAATTAATGATGTTTTTAAAACATGCCTGCACACAATGAAACGTTATAAAAAAAAAAAAAGAATAAGAATCAGGCAATCAATGTTATTCGTGCATATAATGCGAAGATAAGGTTTGGAAAAATTGGTGAAAACGGATAAAATTCAGCGAAAGAGAGAACGTGGAAGACAGAGGGAGAAGTTGGTAGATGATCTGAAATGGTTCGACACAAGATCGACGTTAGAATTGATTAACTACACTAGGAGAAAGAGTTGTGGAGAGACATGATCGCTTACGCCGGCAGGCATGGCATTGATTGATTAATCGCATTTAGCGTATATCTACCAGAAGTCATCGTTTGTCAATCAGACTTTCTTACATTTTCAAACACTTTCTTGAAACGTTGAACTAAATATAAGCATTGATCAGTATCGATTAGATAGGTGTTGCTATGGCAATAGAAAACAAATCCTATTTTGATAGAACATGATTGACTCTGTAAGTGAACGTTTTCAAATTAAGTTTCAGACGATCCAAAATAGCAAGTTGTGGTATGATTGCATGTCGTCTATTGAAGTTTCCAATCTCCAGATGCTCACTTAAATTCGATTGATAGGACCATCATCATTACACTTCGGTGAGTAACCATGTGTGCTCCTATCTCTTTCTTACATAGGAAGATCTCAGCTGCAGTGCACGAACTCCGTAGCATCGGCTAGGGTCCCGATGTAATTTTGACGATGGTGAAGATATTTTGTAGGAATTTTATTTCTAATCTTTTCTAATGAATTTTGACAGGCAGCGGCTTTCCAGCCTACTCTTCTCGATTTTGAACCGTCGAAGGTTCTTTTACGTGCTCAAATTGAACACGAAACCTTCGTTTTATCGTCCGTCTCCGATAGGACTAGGAACTCGACCTCACCTTCACTGAGATCAATGACCTCTGGAAAAATATCCAGACGGCTCCACGAGGGAGCGAACCTGGTACCTTTGGCACGAGAGACAAGCACCTAACCTCTAGGCCACAGAGACTCACTCAACTTTATTGTCATTGAATGTAGGTGTTTGCGGTTATGAGAGAACGGAGGACAGGCTCGCATCGACAGCACTGATCGTCGGAAAGTGTATGATGGATAAGTGGGATGCTCTTTGGTCTCTTGGCGACCTACTGTTGGATGAGGACAGTAAAGTTGATATTGAATCGATCCAGCGATGTCAGGAGTTTGAAATGACATATTGTAGAAGTAGAACTAGATACTTGAGAAGCAGAGAGAGGAGTGTGTTTAACCAGTCAGCCACAGAAAACAGACACATGCATACACTTCTACAGTGGCGGCTCGTCATTAAGGGCCAGTGGGGCCGGACCCTACCAAAAATAATATGTAACGTGTATTTAGTATTTTATAAATTAAAATATAACAACCCAAAACCATGATTTTTCCGAAAACTTTTGTCTGGCCCTCCAACAAAAATTATTACGAGCCGCCACTGCCCTTCTATATATGTTTGAGAAGACTGAGCACATATGAGCGTTCCCTGAGTACTATAACGTTGTATAGTTATAGGTGTATCTCGCTATTTGTATGAAGCTATTGTATCATATTTGTTGGCTTATCAAAACTGACATTGATATCACATTCATAATGAGTCTGAAGTGCACATTTATAACAATGCAGAAGGTTACAGTTTTACTATACCAACACTTCGGTAGGGAATCTAAGAGAGGTCATCTATATTGCGATATTCATAACCCTGAGAAACGAACGCAACTGGCGCTTGGTCTGAATAGAGAATCCTTTTCCGATGGATTAAACAGGACACAAAGTGCACTAATGTCAAGCAAGGAAGGAAAAGAACAATTGACGACTTTGACATAGATGTCATAAGACGGAGCTCTTGAAAATGTTTGCGACAAATCAACTTGTTACCTCAGGAAACTGAAATTAAAACTGCAATCAGATTGCAGCATAGACATTTCTAAAAGTACTCTATGGAAAATTGTAAGAGCCGCCGGCTTCACCTTCAGAAAACTATAGGCGACAGGAATATTATTTGTGAAAAGCCACATTTAATTGCTGCCCGAAGTAAATACCTTAGGCAGATCCGTGAGCGGCGGAGGCAAGGCTATGATATTGTATATTTAGACGAATCCTGGGTCAATGCTCACCACACCAATGCTAAAGAATGGCAATCAGTAGACGGTGAACAGAAAAGAAAAATACCAAGCAGCAAAGGCCAGCGTATTATACTAACACATGCAGGAAGCAGTGAAGAAGGTCTTGTCCATGACGCTGGACTTATTTTCCAATCAAAAGTACCGACGGTAGGGACTACCACACAGAAATGAATGGACATATTTTCAGGCACTGGATGGAGAAAGATCTACTTCCAATTCTAAACAGACCATCATGCTTGGTAATGGATAATGCATCCTATCACAACGCAGTATCAGCGGAAGACAAAGTACCAACTGCATCAAATACAAAAGATCAAATTAGGACTTGGCTTTAAGGAAAATGTCAGCTTCGATGATACATATTTGAAACCCGAGTTGTTGCACCTGGTGAGGATGACAAATAAGACAAAGGTGTTTCATATTGACAAAATCATTGCGGAATACGGCCACACGTCTTTGCGACTACCTCATGCTCACCTCAATCCGATAGAGCTTGTCTGGGCTAAAGTAAAAGGGCAAGTTGCCGAACAGAACAGGACGTTTAAAATGTGTGATGTTGAAGTTCTGACACGTGAGTCCCTCTCAATGATAGACATGCAGTTCTGGAAGAAGTGTGTTGAACATGTGCTCTGAGAGGAAGACGAGTACTGGCACCGAGATGGATTACAATTTGTCCAGCCAGTAACAATTATCAACCTCATGGAATCGTCAGATTCGGAGATACAAATCATATTTTGATTACAGACTGAGAAATAGCAACGTATACATTTCCATATCCAAATGCGTCTACCATCATACAATTTGTGGTGAAGTTAAGACACCTGGGGTCTAATGGTGACCGAAGGGAGGACTAACTGTTGCATATTGTATCCAAGTTCACGATTGTATCATAAAGGGCAACACACCTAATTACTTGACCTATCAAGTTAATATGGAGATACACCTATGAATAGAATTGACATGGACAAATTCTATGGATTACTGTAAAATCTAAAATTTGAGCACCCGTATTTGCAATTGTCATAAAAGATCAAAGGAATTCGCTGATGTGCAAAATCCGTAGCATCTATGGACTACTGGTTAGCTTTATTTTAGCGTCATGGATATTCTAAGGGTGCATGCAAAAAATCACTGAGTACCAACAGGTAGTTTTCGAGAAAACCAATTTCAAACGTGCTCACGAATTAATGGACAGACTATAGAAACATTTTTCAGGGAGAATTTTGTATTGTCTTTTCCACATGTAATGGGAAGCGTCGTGGGGAGTTTCAGTTTTCTTTCATGTGCCAGGTGTGCTGCATCTATAGTTGTTTGTCATTGATGTCGCATGATATCTGTGATATTATCTATCCATCTGGTTCTTGGTCTTCCTCGGACTCTGCATCCGTGTTGCGGGTTGTTATATGCGCGAGATGGTAATAGATCTGGTTTCAGGGAGAGTGCTGTTACAAAATGTATCATTACTTTCTTATGTTAACTACCAGAACACTATCACAATGTGTAAGCTTGAAAGCTACATTTTAGAAATCTACTTGCTGAAGTCTACAGAGAACTATAAACTAAAGCATTAATTGGATCTTGAAGACTATTTTTTGCAAGCAAAATATTTTGTTCGTTGCGTGGTATATAGGAAAATGGATATCATCTGTACGTTTAGTCATGTGACTTGTCGTATTCTAAGAGTTAAGTTGTATATTCTGCACACAACGCACACCCCTGAAGTGTGTTAAACCTTTTAGAACGCAACAAGTTTAGCTTCCGTCTAAAGAAGACGGAGCTATTTCTTTAACAAACTTTCATTTAGAAAACTAGCCATTCAGATCACGTGTTATAATGGGGCCGATATTTCGGCTGGTCTGGCTTTCTCGCTATATCAATTGCAGAAAAAATCGCCTATCGTCTCAAGATGGTTAATAAAGTTGAGAGGTATCAAACATCTGTAGCCGAGGTAATGACAGCATTTGTAACTAACTAAGTTGAAGAGGGATACTATTTGTTCTAGAAACAATTGTATTGATTATGTATCTGTTTTAAAATATGAAATGGGTTATCTAATCCGAATTATTTGAAGAAGTAATTGTCAACGTTAAAACGCACGGAATTTTTTTTAAATTTCATTTCTAAAGCATTCTTTGTTGAGAAAGATTAAGTTATAATATGAACACACATGGTACAGACATTGTTATCTGGTGTCCTGTGCTTACTGATAGTATTCAAACTGTCTTCATGTTCTGGCTTGAACAACACGATATGGTGACGATATGGCCAAAATTTACTCGCCGTCATGTGACTTAACTTTTCAGTTCTCTGACAAGTTCTGTTTTACATTTTGTGCTAATCTCTACCCGTCCCCTACAACTTACCGATTTCAAGATTATATTTTTCCATATGAACGCTTACATTTTGTTCTAATCTCTACCTGTCCCCTACAACTTACCGATTTCAAGATTATATTTTTCCATATGAACGCTTACATTTTGTTCTAATCTCTACCCGTCCCCTACAACTTACCGATTTCAAGATTATATTTTTCCATATGAACGCTTACATTTTGTTCTAATCTCTACCCGTCCCCTACAACTTACCGATTTCAAGATTATATTTTTCCATATGAACGCTTACATTTTGTGCTAATCTCTACCGTCCCTACAATTTACCGATTTCAAGATTATATTTTTCCATATGAACGCTTACATTTTGTTCTAATCTCTACCCGTCCCCTACAATTTACCGATTTCAAGATTATATTTTTCCATATGAACGCTTACATTTTGTGCTAATCTCTACCCGTCCCCTACAATTTACCGATTTCAAGATTATATTTTTCCATATGAACGCTTACATTTTGTTCTAATCTCTACCTGTCCCCTACAATTTACCGATTTCAAGATTATATTTTTCCATATGAACGCTTACATTTTGTTCTAATCTCTACCTGTCCCCTACAACTTACCGATTTCAAGATTATATTTTTCCATATGAACGCTTATATTTTGTTCTAATCTCTACCCGTCCCTACAACTTACGATTTCAAGATTATATTTTTCCATATGAACGCTTATATTTTGTTCTAATCTCTACCCGTTCCCTACAACTTACCGATTTCAAGATTATATTTTTCCATATGAACGCTTATATTTTGACTCGCGATCTGATCTCTTCTTGTGACTAATTTGAAAGCACAATATGTGACTCCATCTTTGCTGTCACCCTGTATTTGCCTGACACTCTGTCTTTGCTGTCACTCGGTCGTTGTTATCACTCTATCTTTGATGTCACTCTGTCTTTGACTCGGTCGTTGAGAGCTTAGTATGTCACTTTGTCTCTGATGTGACTCTGCCTATGATAGCTTAATGTGCAACTCTGTCTTTGATGTGACTCTGTCTTTATTGTGACTCCGCCTTTGATAGCTTAGTGTGCAACTCAGTCTTTGATGTGACTATGTCTTTGATAGCTTAGTGTCCAACTCAGTATTTGATGTCACACTGTCTTTGAATAGCTTAATGTACAACTCAGTCTTTGATAACTTAGAATGCGACTCCGTCTTCGATGAAACTTATCTATAAGGAAAGAACGAAGAAATGATAATGAACTAACTCCTCGCAGAACTTAAGCTTCTAAAGTTGATGTCCTGCCAAATGATGTTATGTAATGGCTACCAACACATTATCAATAGTTTACATTTTGACAATTGAAAGAAAATTCATAATTTTGATTATCTGAGTATTTGACTCGTAGAAATTATTCGAAATATTCTCAATTGAAATGACGTTTAATTGTTTGAGGATTTTCAATAGGTATTGATTGAAGTGGAACGTTGTATACAGTGTCAGCGACGATAGAATATGAGGACCATCATTCAACGTTTTCAATAGGTATTGATTGAAGTGGAACGTTGTATACAGTGTCAGCGATAGAATATGAGCACCATCATCCAACCGAGACGTTGGAGATGGATCGGAGGTGTGATACGCATGAAGACTAGCTGTCAGGAAACTGCTCTCAGGTGGACACCAGAGAGTGAACGAACGTGGAAACCCAAACGACCTGGAGGAGAACAGTAGAACAAGAACTGAAAGAAATTATTCACAGCTGGAACACAATATAGAGGACGAATAAGAATAGAGACACATTGTGTGCATTTGTTGTTGTCTAGCTCCCGGGTGTCACCTAGTGTGCGGGGGTAGGAGGGCCAATTCCTTTCCTCGCGTGTGGAACGTCAATTGTGGGATTGAACCCACAACCCTCTTGTGTCCTAGTCGATAGATGAACGCTTATGCACTACACGAATCCGTCCCACTAGTTTTATGTACTAGACTCTAAAAACAAAGAATTTACCTTATTGCACCAAGTTTCTATACTGTTCTCTCAAAAAAAATCATGCTTTTGGGTTAGGTTATATTTTAGTATTTACTATTATTTGTCTATTCCGGGAAGTTATTCCCACTTTACTAGAATGATCTGAGGCCTGAGGCACAAAACAAAAAGGACACCGCCACGCCAGGGTAAGTGAGTTGGCACGATAAAGACCCTACCCAACCTCCTCGTGGTGACCCATAACTCCTAAAACTGATAATTTCTGTGGGTTTGACAACTACAACTAGAATATCTAGCATATAACTAAGGTACAAACTAAACTCATCAAGTAACAGCTTTACTTATAAAAGTATTTGTCAGTTGACCACATAAAATTAAAAAATGTCCTCATTCCGATTGCCAAGAAACCTGATACAGTAGAATTTCAATGAAAGTTGACAAATAACAATTGGCAAATTAAATTTATTCAGATTATAAACTTATCGAATAGTTACCAGATGTGTTTTTTTAAAATTACAAATTTTTTTTGTCCCGTGAATTTAACACAGGTTTCCCGCATAGAAATTGCGCCATTAATCAAGTAGGTCATACGATCCTATAACCACTAAATGATTTTATAATAAATATACCACTCGGTGAATTTTGAATTTGAATGTCTTCACTCATAAAGTAGGTCACCGCTTATTAACTTTAAACAAACGTCCATTGTAGACAGATGTATATTGATGGAACGCGTGATTACCAAACTATTCTAATAATGGTTAGTTACTTATTTCTATTCTTTTCTATTCTTTTCTACTATTTTCATATATAATTCGGGATTCAATCGGTCGTGATTCAAACGGACTATTTAAATGCAAGAATCCCGGTGCAACTGCGCAATTAGTTGACCGCGTAGAATTTAACTTTCGGTGAATGAAAATGACGATTGTTTTGTGGTAATTATCATTGGGGGTAGAGGAATTATCATTGGAGGTAGAGGTCAAAGGTCAGCTATCGTTATATTAACAGACGGTCTAGATATACCCCATTTCTAACGACCCTAAAAAGTGCGCTGGAAATGCGTGAAGCATTAGAGAGGAAAGACGCTGAGTTTCAGACCGCACATAATATTTTTTTATAATTATATTTTATATTATTTTGATTGTTATATTATTATGATATGATATTTTTATTTTAGTGTTATATATTCAACTTTCAAAGCTAATTAGTATCAAGAAGAGTAATAATTATGAACAAATAATTTCTCATACGTTACTCATTATAATGAACAGCCGCTCCTGATCTTTAGTCATTTTCCAACTCTCGCTGGCATATGTGGATTAATACAACATTTGAATAGAAAAATCGTAATTTAGTTTTAAAACTATATAACTTTGTGTTCCATATTTTATTTAGACTTTAAAAGCTGGTGTTGCTTTAACAATTCGTAGCATCATTTCTTTTTAAATATTTCCAGATCACTGAAAACTGCTACCAAAATAGATTAACTGTTCTGTTATTTTTACCATTCTGGATTCTATGGTGATATCTTCAATACTTGTCATGTGTGTCTTTCTATGTACAAGTGAACTGGATTCCTGAGGGGCAGAGTGAGGAGTGTGTTTAACCAGCGAGCCACGGGAACCATCAGTAGACTGTGCATACTCTTCGATATATGTTGGGGGACACTGAGCACATATGGGTCTGCCCGGAGTGCAGTGATATCAGTTTAGTAGTAAAAAAAACAATGACCATTACATTTATGTAATGTTTCATATAAAGGGTTTAAATAATGTTTCATATATTATAATTCAATTTGTTCCCTTTAATTGTATGGGTTCTCCATTGTATTTATTTATTATACACACTCTAACTTAATAGGAAGCGCCCGAGTGGTTACCTGGGCCCAAATTTGGGGTGTAAAGAATAGAACCAATATTACCTACCACGCATGTCGTAAGAAACGATTAAGGAGGTTTGGCTGAAATCGGATGCACATGTCCTAAATGTGTAGAAGTCTATGAGTTTAGGCACGGCCTTCTCTATAAGAGAAGGCCGTGGTTTATGGGCCTACCAAACCAATGTGCAACGTATACACGATCTTGGCAAAGATCAAACATATCACAAAAAGTGATTAAAATTGGTCTTAAAGAAGAAGAATAGGAAAGCAACGGACTTAGGGATAACGGGCTGAATCGGGCTGATATCATCCTGTTAGTTTTTTTTTTTAAAGAAACAAAAAAAAGCCGAAGGATTGACTTCATTGCACCGGGTTTTACCACATATGGCTCGGTCCCTCTCCGCAGAAATGGCACGCCACCTGCCGAGAGTATTGCACAAAGCACGAACTCCGTAGTTCCGGCAACACTCCTAGGGGTCTCTGGAAAAACTGCACTCGTGAACAGAAGGCCGCGGTCCAGATTCGAACCTACGACTTTCGACTCGCAAAGCAAAGGGCTTAACCACTCAGCCACATGTTTGTTTGTTATATAGGGATTATAGCCTCTTTAAACCGAGGCACGTTTTTTTCCACCTAAGCTAACCTTGTTTTGGTTATATCAGAGCATGTAGGCCAAATACAGGCCAACAACTATGACAAGAATTAACTCCTTTCGGAGAATGCACGTTATTTTAACATAACAAGCTACCACAAACTAACGAGCAATCTTTGCACACTTGCAGAACAGGTTGGTCTCCAGATTACTTCTGCCAAGACCAAAATTATGGACCTCACAAACTCGACAGACAACAACGTAATAAATGGCCAAACACTGGAGAAAGTTGGGACTATTGGGATGTAAAGCCATACAAGATCTACAACTGCTACCAGTACATATTCGACGAGGTAATGTCATTTGTTAGCAAAAATTGCAATTTCGAGGCAACGTGTAATTTTTGCGCATGTAATTGGGTTTTTTTTAATGTTGAATGTCAAGGAAAAGTCAAACAAGTAAAACCAAATAAAGTTTCAACTAAACTGGGTGGAAAAGTCATATTTTGAAATTTGATATGAAAAGCCAATATGGCATTTATGACTATTATTCTTATCATGAGCAATTTCCAAGAACCCAGCTGTGGTTGCGATACTAACCACACTTTGTCTGTTTTTTCTTCTATTAAGTTGTTGCCTGGCAGGACTTATCGTCTCTTCCTCCTTGATGTCTGTTCACTGTATACCTCTATACCTCATTCTGACGGACTTCAAGCTCTCCAGTTTTTCTCGACAGGAGAACTAACCCTCTTGTCTCCACCTCGACTCTCCTTCGTCTTGCAGAACTAGTTCTCACTCTCAACTCCTTTCAGTTCAATGACCAGTTCTTCGAACAGATTAGTGGGGTCGCCATGGGTACTAAAATGGGACCCAGCTATGCTTGTCTATTCATGGGTCATCTCGAACACTTAGTATGGAACACCTATGATGGCCTTCTTCCGTCCGTGTATCATAGATACATCGATGATTGTATTGGAGTTACCGATATGTCTGAAGCCGATTTGTCACGCTTCATCACCTTCATCAATGCCTTCAATCCTGCTATTCGGTTCACCTCTCACATCTCTACCTCCTGTGTCAATTTTCTTGACATCACTATCACCATCAGCCTATCCACTATCACTACATCAGTATACTACAAGCCTACTGAGACACATAGCTTTCTTCTGTATACCTCTTCCCATCCCCAGGCCTGTCGTGACTCTTTACCTTTCTCCCAACTCTTACGCCTTCGTCGCCTCTGTAGTGAGGACGACGATTTTCTTGATAAAGCTCACGAGATGCTGGATTTCTTCCGCCAGCGCTTATACCCGGAGAATGTGCTTACATCTGCCATGCATCGGGTACAGCTAATTGCTCGCCAGGAGGCCCTCTCTCACATGCATAGAACCCCCAATTCTGACAGGGTTAAACTCATCTTAACTTTCCACCCTCATAGTTCCCTGGTGAAAAGGTCTTATTCCATCATCTCCCTATTCTTCAGTCTGATCCTGAGACACGTCCAGTCTTCCAACACTATCCTTTGGTGGCTTACAGACGGGACAGAAGCCTCAAGGATTTGTTGGTACACAGTCGCCTCAAGCCTAATATCCAGAGTCACTTTGGCACCATCCAGTGCGGACGTCGACGATGTTATACATGTGCATATGTAATACAGACCCGCACTGTCTCTTTTCCAAAAGCTACGTATGCCATTCAAGACAGTTTCACGTGTGAGTCCCGTAATATCATCTATGCCATCACCTGCAAACGATGCAACAAGTCCTATATTGGCGAAACCGGTAAGAGACTCAGTGACCGATTCGCCCAACACTTACGCGATATTCGCCAATGCTCGGCGACTCCTGTGGCTACCCATTTCAACGATACTGGCCATTCAGGAGTTGACGATGTCCAGGTCACAGCCATCCGATCATGTTCCTCCGATGATCGCAGTCGATTCGCCCTGGAGAACCGTTTTATTTCATTCTATGGCACTTTGCGACCTCTTGGACTCAACGCATTACATTCCTATGCTTCTTAGTACTGTCTTATCTCGTGCCTTGTTATCTATATGTGTGTTTGCTCCATATATGTGTCATTTATCCACTATATTGTTTATTGTTTCTCTTCTTTTCCACTTTCGGTTTTTGTGTCTACTCATTTCGTTGTTCGTTTTTATTCCCAGATTTTCATTAGATAGGTTTATGTTTCCACATGTAATCGTCCATTTGTAGTGTTCCTCGAAATTCGTCATTCTTGTTGTATTATTTGCTTGATAAAGGCCTTTTGGTCGAAACGTTGCTGTTTATCGTCACTGTTTATGTATTTTGTAAAACTGTAATACTTTGTGTTTACGTGTTTAGCTATTTTCCAAGTTTTACTGCAGTCTCCACCTTTTTCGATAGCGTCTCTTCTGACACGAGAACGTTATATCTATGTCCGGTGTGATTATGGTTCACCAGTGTCAAATAAGGTATATACGATAATTTGCGACTACATGTTAGTAATGTTTATAACACACTATGTATTAATGGACGTTTTGTTGCACTATATTATTTATAATTGTAATACGCGATATATTAATATTACGAATACGGTTGTTATTGATATTGTTTATGGGCATGGCGTTGACTTGTTTTGATTAGCATCCTCAATCGCATTCATTATGAAATCTAATGTGACCTATTGTATTCATCATTGTTTGTCGATTCAAGTCAGTCCTGTATGTGAGAATGATATGTGCTAACGTTAATTTTGATCACAGTCATGTATGTCAATGTGTGAGGATCATCATTACATACGATACTCCGGACACTCCCATTGAATCATTGATTATTATTGGTGATATAGCATAGGACAGGTGATCCTATGATAATGATATAGTTAATAGTTATAGTACATCCTTTTACGATTTACTAGTGAATAACGACTAATCACACCCGTTCAGTGTTAACAGTCAAAGGTCTCATGCGATAATGATAAGTAACGTTAATGTATGTCACAGTCGTGTATGTGAGAATGGTATCTGTTAATGTTTGTGGCAGTCGTGCATGCATGTGAGAATGATATCTGCTAAGGCTAACGTTAATGTTTGTCACAGTCCTGTGAGTTATATTTTGGTAACTTTTACCATATAGATATTGAGCAACACAAGATGATAGTGTGGAAACTTGCAGCGATACTGTGCATGTGAATGTGTGGCATGTTTATGACTCTCAACCACAGAGACGGTGTGCAACTATCATCTCTGTTAGTGCAGCAGCTATACAATTAACATGTCAAGAATTGAGTTTTGAGTAAAGAAAAAAGTGCATCAGGTTTGTAAAGTCAACCCTGCTGTATACAACCTCAAGAGCAATGCCTACCCTGCTTCATGGTTGAACTAGAAACTATCGTTACTGCTCATCCCACCTGTCCTACACCGCTTAGCTAGAAACACTTGCAAATATTAGATATGTTCACCATCATTTACTTGTAGCTACCAAGTGTATCATAAAATATATCTGCTGTCTCCAGATGGCGTATTGTCGTCCTAACCACCATTCTTTCTAATAATTTGTCGCTGACCTTTTCAAAAAAAGGTAATAGTAATTTATATATATATATATATATAAATATTCCTCTTGTACCATTATACCTAACTTAGGGCCTGCAAGTAATTTCTCCATACCTCTCTGTCTGGGAAACTCGCTCAATCACTTTCATGGAATTGAGTCTGATATTTCTTGCCTCTTTCAGCAAAGTTTGTTTCAGGGTTTTCCTAGGGCATCCTCTCTTTCTTGAATTCTTTGCCTCCCACTTCGATGCCTGCTTTGGTATTTATCATTTCTTCTCAAGGTGTGCCTGTATCAATAATAGATAAGAGGTGTTAACGGAGGCGAACATATAATGGATTTGTAGTAGGGTAGTGGTCTTTTATGTTGGTTATAGCCGATGATACAAAGGACAAACTCGGTTTGGAAAGCTTCATATTTGGCTTTATTGCAAGGTTGGTCAACAACACATCTGCCACTTAGTCTTGTTTATGTTTGTCTCTCCTTTACTACCGTTTCTACACAACTATGTATCTTAGTTTTTGCTACGTCAATGTCTCGTTTTAGTGTTGCCATCTGCTTAGAGAGTGCAAACACCAAGTCTCTGCTATTAAAATATCTAAATATATACATAAACCACACACTAAAGCTAACCGTCTGGTTCCTCAGCTGCCACCTGGGGGAGACGACTGCCACTACAGAGGGATGTAATAATAGTAGATGGATAAGGGGGAGGTGTAATATTTCTAATGAGCTTCAGCGGTGCTACTGAGTTTGCGAGTTGACTGGTCCTCCAGCAGATCAAGCAAGAAAATATGCATACAGGGTCACAAATGAGGAACTTATGGAGAGAACAAGACAGATTACAGTGACGAACAAGTTAAAAAAGACGCTGGCGCTGGATAGGACACACTTTGTGAAAACCGGAGGGGAATATAACAAGAAGGGTCCTTGCCTGGAACCTGCAGGGACAGCGAAAGAAGGGAGGCCGAGAAATACATGGAGACGAGATTTGGAAGTGGAGATCAACAATATAAAGAAGAGCTGGAGGGAGCTGCAGGAGATAACTAGAGATAGGAAGACTTGGCATGAGTTGGTTGAGGGCCTATGCCCCAACCCGGGTAAAAAGGCAAAGAGAAAGGAGTTACCCATTGTATGATTAGAACTGGATGCCTGAGGGGCAGAGTGAGTAGTGTATTTAACCAGCGAGCCATAGGAACCATCACTATGCATACCCTTCGACATCTGTTGTTGGAGACTGAAGTGAAAGTGAAGTGTAAACGATAACAAATACATATTATCATGGCTTCTGCTAGAAATAGAAGTGAAACAGAGTTTACCATTCAGTTTAGGATACCCTTTGACCAAAAATCTCAAGATGTTTTATGAATGGTGATGATGCTAGTTTGTAAAGTTAATAAACCATGCATCCATGCACAATTTTCTTAATGTTTATGTATTCATAAATGGATTACCAATATAAAGAGAGCAGTCAGATTTGTCTATTCAACCTATTGTTCATCAAGACCCTTGGTAACTTGAATTTTTGTTCTCCCAATTTCAATGTTATTTTTATTGAGTGCTTATATGTTTCCTGCATAGTTAACACTGCATTATACTTCCTCTTTCTTTCTTTCTCGAATCCTGTATGCCTCACAGCGTCAGGTCAGGAAGAGATTTCTAAAGCGGGCCCCAGTATGCGCTTCGTAGATAGTCTCTTTCGTTGCCTCTGTTATCTCTGAGGTCCATCTTTTGCGTGACCGGCCTTTTGCTTTGTACCCATTGTATCGGAGCAGCATTGCTCTTTGGGGTGCACTGTCTGATGGTAATCTGCTTACGTGGCGAACCATTTAATTTGTTGTTTCTTGATGAAGCCTAGTATTGATGTTGTACCCACTTTTTCCTGATGTCTTCATTTCTCAACCGGTCTCTTCTTGTTACACCCAGCATTCTGCGTAGACACTTCATCTCTGTTGTGACTAGTTTTCTTCTATCGCTTTGTTGTCAGCGTCCAGGTTTGGCACTGGTAACATAATGTGGGGAGAAAGATTGTGTTGAACATTGCTCTTTTTGAGTTCATGGTGACGTGTTTGCATCTTAAAATTGGCGCCATTTGCCCTATCATTTGATTTGCTTTGTTGCATCTGTGTTGAATTTCATTAGTTATTCTTCCATTTGCTGAAAAAATGCTCCCCAGGAATGTGAAATCTTTTACTTGATTTAGTAGGTGATTATCGATGGAGATATTGGTAGAGCTTTCCTCTCTGGCGAATGTCATTACTTCTGTTTTGTCTATGTTTATTCTCATGTTGTATTCGTTACATGCTAACTGGAGTCTGTTGATGTGTTGTTGTAGCTGTTCTTCTGTTGTTGATATGATTGCCTGATCATCTGCAAAAAGAAATTCATTTAAGAGTTCTCCGAGGTTGTTTCCTTCGCTGGTGTTAGCTATTTTACAGATGTGGTCAATATACGTGATGAATATCAGCGGATAGTACGAGTAAATATTTTACACAGTAAATATTTTGTGAAACTACATCTATTTGTCTTCAACTTGATATATAATGTCATATTGTAAATCATATTTAGAAACAATATTTTAGTTTTGCTAAACTATGAGTGCAATATTTTTGGAACTAAAAATAATTGTGTCCAGAGGCCAAGAACACTCCAAAATGAATCAATTAAGTATATATATATATATATATATCTATATATATATATAGATATATATATAGATATATATGTCTGTGCACTTATGATGTTTCGGTAATTGCCATGAGTCATCTATCACATGCTTTATTTATCTATCTATGCCTTAGTTTTCCTCTTGCATGCTTTACATCTCTCCATAATTGTAAATTCCAAACCGTTATATCTCCTTTTGTGTTCACAATACTTCACTATCTTAAATTATAAATTGTATTTTCCTTATCAACCTGTTTTATTCAGTTCTGAATTCTTGTTGGATAGACCTGTATGTTCTTTTCTCTGTCAGCTAAAATTTTGTGAACCTATAGCCTTTGTTTTCTTCTTTTTCAGCGATCTCTGGTCATGCACTTAATTTACTGTGGACCACAAACTGGGCAGTCAGCTACAGGTCTGTCAGGTTTCCCCAATACTTAGCTTTCAGGTTGACTGGGTGTGGCCACATGTTGCTTCTCTGCTCACCCAGGAGATGACATTCTTGCAGGATATGCTCTGGTGTCTGTTCCGCCTGCTGACACTCGCAGAGAGCTGTTTGACTTATTCCTAGTCTATATGTGTCCGCTGCTTAGTCGAAATATAATGACCTGGTCTGTTCTGCTTGGGCTCTTGAGGAAATCTTTTCCATAATCATATCCAGTGTCTGTCTTCCAGTCTACTGTCGATTTTCTCTGTATGAGGGTTTTGACCTCTTGAAAAGACAGGAGTTGGTAAATTTGCTCTTTGGCTCTGCCCTCCTTAGCTAAGACATTGGCACTCATTGCCTGCAATGCCACAGTGAGATTGAATCCACTGCAAGTGAATTTATGCCTTTTCTGAAATCTGAACAAGTTCTCTTTTTAGGTTTTGTACTGTGCTGTCAGCAGATTTAGACTCCAGGGCTTGTACGGCTTGTGAGTCTGTAAGAAATACCATCTTGCCTGCAGGTGCCTGCAGCTTATTCATGGGCTGGATCGGCAATGGACTCTGCTACTACTGTGTCTCTAGCGGCCTTTGTATTCAAAAGCACTGATAAGTTTTTTCATTATATAAGGGTTATAGAGCAAAGCTTAAGGGCTAAGACAAAAACCACAAATCCTTCTCAAGGAACTTTTCACTGACGAGGCTGCACATAGTAAGGCCACACTGCAATCCATAATCAACAATATGACCATGGCATGCATCTATTTTTCTGACTATAAGTGTCACCAATACAGTTGTTTTATGTCAGAGAAGTGACCACATCAACAAATATCAGTTTGAATGACAACAATCTAACACCATTAAAAATATTTAGCTATGAAAGGTCTGTAGTCACTGCCAACCTTTCTTTTGATGAAGAAATCAATGCACCAATAGACAATGCTATCACTACGTTTGGCAGACTTGACAGAAAGTGTGGAACAACACAAAATTGGCATTGCTGATGAAGATTCAGATATATCAGACCGGTGTAATTAATTCTGTACTACAGGGGTGGGCAAACTTTTGTGCAGAGGGCCACATTGAAAATTGTAAATCGATTAGAGGGCCACATATAATATTATGTATATTTTTGTTTAATTCTCGTAAGCAATTAAATATTTTTATTGTAAACAAAGGTAGTTTTACATAATGTAGATAACTTCTGAAATAAATTATATTTATAACAGACTTACACTATAACAGTATATTTTCTAATATGGATAAAAAGTTTTGCAAATGTTTTAACAATATTTGCAAAATATTATGTTGCATACAGTTACAATATGGGTTCATATCAATAGTTTTAATGAAGATTTTAAAAAAACGCCATACACATACAGTCACAATTTTATTTATTGCTGATTTCTAATGAGATGTATGTAATTGCTTGTAAGATTTTATAATTCCTTTGAAATCTGGAACAAGTTTACTTGTAGAAATTTCCATTACTGCATTTAAGTTGCAATCAGATAATAAAGACCTATTCTTAGATTTGTTGATTTTAAGCAAGAAAATGCCTGTTCACAAATATATGTAGATCCAAATAATGACAAAAATTTAGCTGCAAAGTTTTTTAAGTTTGGGAATGATTGTTCAGGCAAAGAACCATAGAAATCCAACAAACATTCAGACTTAAATTTTTCCTTCAGATAATGATTGGCTTGTAATTCAAGCAACTCCAACTGTATGTGCACTGGGGCTTTATCAGCTTCTGCACTGAGAGGAGAATTGATAACATTGAAGTGCTGCTCCAAGTTCTTGGAATCTTCTTCCAAATTCTTCAACCAATACATCTAACTGAGCTTTGAATTTTTTACTCATCTCATCAGAAATAGTTTCTCGTTTCAGCAAAGGAAGTGACAAAACATGTTTTCACTTGCTTGTCTGGAAAACAGTGAGAGTTTAGCTTGAAATGATTTTACAACCATTGCCCTGAAGTTTAACATTCAGTTCATTTAACTTTTCCATTATTTCAATGGCAAATATAAAGTCAAGCTTCCACTCTGCATTAACAATGTTAGTATTAAAGTCACATTCTATGCCCTTCATCTCTAGAAACATTACTATTTCTTCTTTAAGATCCCATACTCTCCTTAAAACCTTTCCAAGACTCAACCATCAAACTGTACTATGGTACAGGACATCAGAATGTTCAGTTTCTAGATCGTCTAGTAATGCTCTGAACTGCCTGTGATTGAGTCCTCTTGATCTGATGAGGTTTATGACACTGACAACTGGGTCAATAACATGCTTAGTTTTTAAGGTTTTTTTGTTATTTTTCAAGTCCTGCTCTATTACTAGAAGCCATATATACTCCATGAATTGAACATAGGCATGTTATATATGGTTAGAAAGCTAATTGAATGTACTATCAAGATATGCGATTTTAATATCAGTGTCATGTATTATGTGATAACAGTGACGTAATTTTGGTGATGCTAAAAATAGATTTTAAAACAAATTTCAAATAATTATACAGTCACAAAGAAGGAAAAAATAAGTATGAAATATATCATGAAAACTATTAATATACTCTCTTAGTACCTTCATATTTACAAAATATATCCAAAACATTGTTTGTTTGTTTGTTTAGTAGGGGATTAAAGCCTCTTAAGCCGAGGCACACTCCTTTCAACCTAAGGCTAACCTTTATTGGTTATATCAGAGCGTGTAGGCCAACAAACATGAAAATAAGAATTAACTCCTTTTGGAGAATCCAAGATTATAGTAGTTAAAATATTTCCATATTTTGAAGACACCAATGAATAAATAATAAATAAATAAGAGAAAATGATGCAGAACTGGTCTAGTAAGCAGCCCATAAAGAACTAACACATAGTCTTGATTTGAGTCATTAGATTCCATTTTTTAAGCAAATGTGTGATTTTTGACAAGAGCAAGTGAAAAATCGTCTGCAGAGATTATCAAAAATGGCGGCCGCTCAGAAATATCGGTGTAATAAAAGCATGCTCTTACCACTGAAGTCGGACAAGGCTCGCCTGAATGGCTAGGGACACCTTACACACGATTAGTCGGCTTTCACGCAGAAATCAGTCAGATGCGCCATAAAGGCTCCTGACTACGCATGAATTCATAGTGGTCGGAGGAAGAAGAACAAAAAAGCATGCTTTATTCAACGAGATTAGACATCTTAAAAATTAAAAATATATTTTTAAACAATTTATTATGGTAATATCATATGTTTTACATTATGAAACATAAATTATATGCTTTTAAATGGATAAATAACACACAAATACGGCTAGTTCGGGGTCATGTATAAATGAGATTTTCTTAGTACCCGAACGTACAGGGTTAATACATCTCTCACTAAGACGTTAAGAATGTTTTTGCTAACGGTGAAGTGAATTAGCGCAACACATAGAACGCTTGTTTTTCGAATCGAACAAAAAGGGTTGTGAGTTCAATTCACACAACTAATATTTCATAAATAAGGGAAGGAATTGGCGCACCTACTTCCTGCATACTTGGATTCGAAATGACTGCTATGTCTCACCCTACAATCCGTAACGGCTGCTGGATATTTTCATTTCAACATGTGGATACATGCATGGTCTATGTTACCAGTGCCAAACATGGCCAATAACAGCAGCTATTGAGCAGAAAATCATAACGACAGAGATGAGGTGTCTTAGAAGAGCTGCAGGTGTGACAATAAGACATACAGTTAGAAATTAGAAGAAGATTGGATGTGAAACCAGTCATGCAATTCATAAAACAACAACAGAATAAATGGTTCCTGACAAGAATTCACTGATCATCTACCACAGAGAGCCACACTGAAAAAGTATAACGAGCACTGAGCAAGAGGAAGACCATGCAAAAGATGGAGCCATGGCATCAAGAACAGCCTTAAGCAATAACAGCTTTCAAAGTGCATTAGAACAAGCACATACAAGATCACTACATTCCCCTATAAAGAAGTAAATGGTGGAAGAGAAGAAGATGCATGCAGTGCATGTTACAGTATAAATACTGTTATTGGTTTCTTTCCCATGTAAGTAACATAGAAGTCAATTTGATACAATAGGTACGAACAGAAGTAGACATTGTTCAGAGTAACACACCAAGTCAATTTTCTCCAAGCAGGGTCACTTTTTTGTTGTGGTATCTCAAGAGAGCGCTCAGGAAAAAAAAGGTCTAAATAGTGTTACTTGTCTGAGACTAAGTGAAAAACGAAAATCATAGCAGTTGCTAGCACCATGAATAAAATAGAAGTGGCAAATACTCGGAATGGAAAGGAATAAGATAAGAGAATACATTATTTAAATAATATTTGAATAATTTGTTTTGCATAATGTACGAGGCGCATTGAAAAGTAATGCCTCCAAGTCCATAACTTTGTTAATATACATAATTTACAAATGAAACATACATTTTCAGAAAGCTTGAGATGTCCACTACACAATAGAGTCATTGTTTTTCCACATAGTCACCTCCACGTTCCACACACACACGCCAACGTCAAACTAGTTGTTGCATCCTGTCAAAGAAAAAATCTGATGATTTTTCACGAAGCCAGGTACGCACATCTGCTGCCACATCCTCGCCAGAAGCATATCTGTTTCCTTTGAGATGTTCCTTGAGCTTTGGGAACAGGAAAAAGTCACAAGGTGCCAAATCGGGCTATATGGTGGGTGCGCTAAAATGTCGCAAAATTGAGACGCTCTAATGCTGCCGCTGTTTGTCTACTGGTGTGTGGACGAGCATTGTCATGTTGAAGGACTGCGTGTTTTCCAGGACGAACACGAACAGTCTTGCCCGTAGTTTCTTCATCGCTTCCACATACCGATCAGAATTGACAGTATTGCTGCGCTCCAAAAATTATGTGTGGATTACGCCTGGCAGTCCCAAAATGGTCATCAAACTTTCCCGCTGACGCGACAGTTTTGAATTTTTGGGGTGGGTGAGTTTTGTGCCTGTATTCCATAGACTGGCGCTTGTTTTCAGGGTCGTAATGATGCACCCATGACTCATCGCCAGTGACAACCGGCAGATAAAGTCATCGCCTTTCGTTCATACCGCATCAGGTGTTCCTGACACGCCTGATGTCGGCGATGTTTCATTTCCGGTGTCAGCATGCGAGGAACCCATCTTGCACAAACTTTCCTATACCCTAGCAATACATGAATAATGTGATGTACTCGCTCAGTCGAAATTTCAAGCATTGTAGCGACATCTTTTTGCTTGATGCGGCGATTGACATGAATCAGTTCGCTCCACTCGAGCTTGGTGTTGTTCATCCACTGCTGTAATTGGTCGTCCGCTGCAAGCCTGATCATGCAAGGTCATCGTCGCTGGTTTGTCGCCTTTAACAGTCCTTGCCCACCTCCTAACAGTACTCCATCCACACAGGCGTCACCATATACCGCTCTCATTCTCCGATGCATGTCGATGGGAACACAACCTTCGGTCGTCAAGAATTCAATCACAGCTCTTTGCTTCAACAGAATTTCCATGTATGATGCCATCTTGGATAATGTTGTGCGCAACATTCCAGACACTTGACACTTACTGTTCTGAAAACACACTTACATATACTTTATTCTGATATCGGTGTCAATTGCCTCCGAACACTATTAACAAAGTTATGGACTTGGAGGCATTACTTTTCAATGCACTCTCGTACATTTGTTATATTTTATTTTAATCAATCAATGGTTATTGTTTTTACAGATTTCAATGGCGTTACAGTTTTACTTTTGGCATCATCATCATCATCAGTCTGTTTTTGTTAACTTGGACTGTCTCCTTTGTTGCAGCATTAGAACACTGCCTGAGTGGAACTTTTATGTTTCGTCATGGCTCAGGAGATGATGTTTGTCTCCCGTGTGTAAAAGGACACACTTACATGCCAGATCAGCTTCACAACTACAGGCAGTGTTTCAACTGTAGTCAGATAATCAATCCACAGATGGAAGTTGTCATCAAAGAATGTGACATTGAACAGGATACAGTGATTCAGTGTCAAAATGGGTATTACAGAAAGAAACCTAGAAATAATCGTG
The DNA here is from genome assembly GCA_020796225.1 of Arion vulgaris. Taxonomy (NCBI): domain Eukaryota; kingdom Metazoa; phylum Mollusca; class Gastropoda; order Stylommatophora; family Arionidae; genus Arion; species Arion vulgaris. Next base: position 55,463,653 of record CM036758.1, on the reverse strand, counting down.
ATAAAGAAGTGTGTGTCCCTTGCTCTAATTGTTTTCATGTGACACGACCTTGTATGAACTACTCTGATGTTGTTTGTTGCCTTGAAAACTATGAAACTATTGAAATCTCTGAACATGTGTTTGCTTGCAAAGAGCTACCAATTCTATGTAAGTCTGGACATTACTACAGAAGTACAACAGAGGAATGTTTACCGTGTCCACAGGATACATACATGCCTGAAAATAGTCATACACACCCTAGCTGCTTAAAGTGTGCACATCTTTCTCATACGTTAGCATACAATTCTGATATCCTCCACCATTGCAGCGGCAGTTCCCCAACTCTCTTTGGTTGTAAACCTGGCTACTTCAGAAATCTTGATGAGTCCTTGTTAATTGAAGTCAACTGTAACGAATGTCATTCTTGCCAGGAAGCACAGATCATTAGGAACTGTTCTCATATTGAAGATTTCATCTGTGAACAATACAGTAAGGATTTCTGTAACATTATTATGAAGTTGCCTACTTTTTTTTTTTTATCCTATGTATCAACATAAATGTTCTTGTTTTAAGTTTACCGTATATACTTACCAATAGTCAGAGAATGCTGTAATCTACCAGCTAACCCCATTGTTAAGACATCCAAACATCTCACTGACAGCTAAACAACAGATGATCAACAGCATTTTCAAGCCTACTTTCAAGAATACTGATGGGTCGGTTCAATGTGGTGAGAAGTCCGGATGGGGTTTCTTGGCTAATGCACATGGTAGGGTTGTTGCAGAGTGAAGTGGGGCATACAGGACAACTACATCTAGTATGACGATGGAGGTTGAGGCCGCTACTGCTGCCCTCCATTGGATCTCTGGGACTTCATTTATTGGAGCCGTTGTTGTATCTGATTCTCAGTCGATGCTTCACAAGATCCAGAAGGGCAGGTTTCGATATGAGTGGATGTCGTCTGTAGAAGTTTCTAACCTCCAGAGGCGCTTACATGGATATACTGTTCTGGGCATGCGGGTGTTTACGGTAATGAGAGAGCGGACAGGCTTGCATCAACAGCATCGATTGTTGGGGAGTTGAAGATGGATAAGGGGGATGTTCTTCGGTCTCTTCGTGACTGTTGGATGAGGACACTAAAATCGATGTTGAATCGATCAAGCGATTTAGGCAGTTTGGAGTTACCCGTTGTACAAGTTGAACTGGATGCCTGAGAGGCAGAGTGAGAGATGTGTTTAATCAGCGAGCCACGGAAACCATCAGTATGCATACTCTTCGATATCTTTTGGGGGAGACTGAGCACCTATGGGTCTTCCCGAAGTGCAATGACGTCAGTTTAGTAACCAATAACCAAGCCTACTTTGTGTTAACAGAGCCACACATACAATGAGAAAAGTAAGCCGAATTAATTACATGCGAAATGTGCTCCCACGAAAAGTTACCAACAACAGCAGAAAAGACACAAGTCACCAACATCGGCATAAGAGAGAAGGTTGGAAGATAACCTTGCTTGAATTACATTTCAAAATAGGGGGAGACTGCAGTAAAACTATGAAAAATAGTGAAACACGTAATAACAAAGTACTGTAGTTTTAAAATTACAAAAACAATGACAATACAAAGCAACATTTCTACCAAAACGCCTTTATCAAGCAAATGATACAACAGGAGTGATGAATTTCACAGCACACTACATATAGACTGCGACAGAGATATCTTCCAATGGGCATAAAATGAAAAGAAAATGCAGTGAAGAATGGAGGAGCAGGAGTGTACATAGAATACCCAAACAACGCTAGAGATGCGATTAAAGTACCAACGGGAAATTCTGTCACAACTATGATGCAGAAATTCAGGCAATCAAGGTGGCAACTGAAAAACTGTTGAATACCAGACCCGATCCTCAACCTGTTGTATTTTTGACTTATGCAAAATCAGCACTCCAAGCACTTCAGTCCAGAAAATTGCCAGGTCTACAGACCCTACTGTCTAAATTGTCCAAGCATCGCAGGGTCATCTTGCAGTGGATACCCTCTCACTGTGGAATACCAGGAAATGAAACAGCAGACCAATTGGCAAAGGAAGGTGCTGCAGGAGAGCAGCCGGATGTGCCAGTTACCTACCACCAAAAGAAAAGGATGATTAAATCAATGAGAAAGCCACAAATACCAACACAAGACGATTACTATAATATGAGCAGATTGGAACAAGTTGTTATTCTGCGCCTTAGAACAGGACACAATCGGCTCCGCAGCCACATGTATACAAAATTCAAGATTGGCAATTCAGCCATGTGTACATGTGGACAGGCAAACCAGACTGCAGAGCACATACTTCAAGACTGCCCCGAATATGATACACTGAGGCAAACTCACTGGCCTAACGAAACAACACTCGACATAAAACTACACGGACCTCTGTGTGAGCTACAAAAGACAGTGAAGTTCATACAAGAGACAACATTGAATATTTAGACATATTTCAAGCGAACGAAAGGAAGGAAGGAAGGAAATGCAGAAAAACTATAAGTGAGAAAAGAAGATAAACAATAAAATATCAAGTAAATATATAATATAACATATACATTGAACATATACACATATAGAATATGGAGCATGAGAAGAGGAAGTACTAAGAAGCATAGGAATGTTGAGGCCACAAGGTGCCATATAATGAAATAAAATGATTCTCCAGGGCAAATCGACTACGATCATCAGAGGAACATGATCGGATGACCATGACCTGGATGTCGTGAGCTTCCAAATGGTCAGTTCCATTGAAATGAGTGGCTACAGAGGTCACAGAGCATTGGCGTAAATCTCGCAAGTATTGGCCAGAACAGTCAATAAGCATTTTGCCTGTTTCTTGAGGTATTGAAGAGTGCTCGACTATCCAGGGAGACCATAAAGAAAAGAACTAGAGACCAGGAAAAGTTGTAACAATTGTTGAGGCCCTCTGCTCCACGAGGAGCAGAGAGGAATAAGTCAAGTAAGTCATATATCTCTTGGTCTTCCTCATTTTCTAATGCCAGATGTACTATTCTAAGTTTTCTGTAATATTGTCTATCCATCTATCTCTTGGTCTTGCTCATGTTCTAATTGATGGTCTATTACTCTAAGATTTCTGTAATATTGCATCCATCTATCCTTGGTCTTCTATGTTCTAATTTATGGTCAATATTCTAAGATTTCTGAATATTGTCTATCCATCTATCTCTGTCTTCCATGTTCTAATTGATGGTCTATTACTCTAAGATTTCTGTAATATTGTCTATCCATCTATCTCTTGGTCTTTCTCATGTTCTAATTTATGGTCAATTATTCTAAGATTTCTGTAATATTGTCTATCCATCTATCTCTTGGTCTTGCTCATGTTCTAATTGATGGTCTATTATTCTAAGATTTCTGTAATATTGTCTATCCATCTATCTCTTGGTCTTTCTCATGTTCTAATTTATGGTCTATTATTCTAAGATGTCTGTAATATTGTCTATCCATCTATCTCTTGGTCTTTCTCATGTTCTAATTTATGGTCTATTATTCTAAGATGTCTGTAATATTGTCTATCCATCTATCTCTTGGTCTTACTCATGTTCTAATTGATGGTCTATTATTCTAAGATTTCTGTAATATTGTCTATCCATCTATCTCTTGGTCTTTCTCATGTTCTAATTGATGGTCTATTATTCTAAGATTTCTGTAATATTGTCTATCCATCTATCTCTTGGTCTTGCTCATGCTCTAATGACAGATCTACTATTCACAAACCTATGTAATGTTGTCTCTATCCACAAGTGAAATGAAATGCTTGAGGAAGACAGTGGGAGTCACCAGGAAAGACAAACTATGAAATGAGGACATCAGAAGCAGAGTGGGCATAACTTCATGAATCAAATACATTGAAAGACAACAAATACAGTGGTTTGGACATTTAATGAGAATGAAATACAACCAACCACCAATAACAGCATACAATAAAAAGAGATCGGGTACTAGAGCTAAGGGAAGACCAAGAAAAGATGGATAGACAATATCAAGACCACACTACATAAACACGGATACAACACAACAAGGGCGACTCATCTGGCCCTAGAATGCAAATTAAAGCTCCCATCCCTACGCTTAACGACAAGAGTGGACAGCCATCTACATCTTCCACCTGGGAATAGACAATGTCTCCATCCAACTTCCCCTTAGTTGTCCTTATGTTATATTGCCAGATCTTTTACAATAAAGATATTATATCTAATTTAATCCACAAACAACTTTTTAATGATATACTTTCAGATTTCTACTCATGTATCCTCCCTTTTTTTTTTTATCTGCTGCCTAAATATCCAGATATCATCTATTAGTATTGGTTGTATCATGGACATATTCAGATATCATCTATTAGCACTGGTTGTATCATGAACATATTCAGATATCTATTAGCACTGGTTGTATCATGGACATATTCAGATATCATCTATTAGCACTGGTTGTATCATGGACATATTCATATGTCATCTATTGGCACTGGTTATAGACTAATATCAACTCATTGTGACTAATATCAGCTCATTGTGACAGCTCATTTTGAGTAACCAAAATCGGCACATTTTGTCACTTAATATTTTTATCCGTACTCATTTATATTTATATATGTATATCCACAGATGGCAAGAATAAGTCGGTACCACAGGGACCTTGTTGTTGGGAGAATGAGACTTGTTTTCCTGTCTCCAGTTGTCAGTCATTATCTAAACCTGTTGTTAATATAGATACATTTGAAGTGCATTTCATCGTTTTCTTAGTTTTGTTTGTTTTCTTTGTGCTCTGTAATATTTTGCTTCTGTATTCTAGAGTCTATCACAGAAGAAAATCAAGAAATGGAACAAAAGTAAGAGAATTGTCACGACTTGACTCTTAAATAAGTGAAATTAGAGCTTTATAGAAACAGCTTCACAACACTGCAGTCACACTCATCAGCTTAGGCTCTTACACAGCTTAGGCTCTTACAGTCGATGGTAAGCAGGTTCATTGGTTCGCTGCGACATCTACATTTGATTCTTCTTTAAACACTCCATATCGACCACTTGTTAAACCACTCTTTTGGATTTGTATCTAATCTGAGCTTAAGAGTGATTGTATGTTGTGCGAGTTATGCGCCTACAAGTAGGCCAGCACATCCGATTTATACTACGCTTTTTATTTACTAGAGTAGCTTCCCTATGCCTCTACCTTAGTCGCCTCTTACGACACGCTTTGTAGGTCAGAGTGTAACTATTCTTTGCTTCCCTTGCGAGCCAGGGCAACACACAAGCAAATATTTGATTCAAATCTCAGAGTCAACACTGGAAATAAGATGGTGGAGTTCTGGGTCAGCTGACCCAAACATCAATGTTGATTTTTCCTGAATACTTGAGATATTTTTATCAACGGAGAGAAAGTAGAAAATGTGAACAATTTTGAATATCTTGGTTTACTGCTAACAACAGATAGAAATGAGATGAAGGAAATTAAAAGAAGAACAAACATGACTTTACAAAAATTAGAGAACTGAAAACAGGATGGGACGGAACTGATAGGAAAACAAAGATCAGAATACTAAGAGCATACATATTCCTAGTGGCAACGTATGGATGTGAAGCATGGACGTTTAATAAAGCAGTGGAAAAACATATATGTGCTTTTGAATATAAGTGTTACAGGAGAGTCCTTCGTATATCATGGACAGAGAAGAGAATAAATAGACCTATACAGAAAGAATTCAAAATCAAAGAAAACTGGCTTCTTCTCTGCATTCGTTCTTTGCGACCAATTTTAATCACTCTTTGTGATATGTTTGATCTTTGCCAAGAACGTGTATACGTTGCACATTGGTTTGGTAGGCCCCTAAACGCATAGACATCTACACGTTTAAGACTCATGCATCCGATTTCAGCCAAACCTCCTTAGTTGCCTCTTACGACATGCGTGGCAGTAACAGTGGTTCTATTCTTTACACCCCAAATTTGGGCCCCGGTAACCACTCAGGCGAGAAAACTTGCTGATGCTACAGATAAGAAAAATTGAGGTATTTCGGACATATAAAAAGACACGAAGGGCTGGAGAAGACCATCATGGAAGGAGGCATACCGGCAAAGAGAAGAAGAGGAAGACCACGGAGAAGATGGATTCAGGATGTAACTGATGGTTTGAGCATGACGGCTGCAAAGGTGGGACATCTGGCCTATGAGAGAGAGAAATTCCGGAGGACTGTTGGGGTGGCAAAGTTCTGCTCAGGACAAGCTATTTGGGACAGAACCTTGCTTAAAGTACATTGAGAAACAAAGAATGAAGTGGTTCTCCCACTTAATAAAAAATACAACCAATCTCCTCTGTATATAGTCTTCTACGACAGATCATCGGGAAAGAAAGTGAGAGGAAGACCAAAAAAAATATGGTTAAATAGCAGAATTCTGTCATGAAGCAAAATAACTATCACCCAAGCCACTAGAGCACCTCAAGACAAAAACAGAAAAACCACAACGCTGTGCAACAACATCTTAGCAGTGTAACTACAAAATAAGAAAAAGAAATAGACTTAAGAATGCTCTACACACTAAGGAGACCCTGAAACGAACTTTGCTGAGAGAGGCAAGAAATATAGGTCTCAGTTCCATGGAGGAGATTGAGCGAGTTGCCCAGGATAGAGCGGTATGGAGAAATTACTTGCAGGCCCTATGTAACGTATAACGGTACAAGAGGAATTATTATTATAACACACAAACAACCGTTATATCAAACAGCTAGTGGTAATCCTTATATGAAACACTGTCCCAGAGTTAACAGTTCGGTGCCCAGGACAGCGCTAAAAGATCACTTTTACATAGAATAATCACAGATACTACAGTGAAGATCTGTGGCTTAGCAGTAGTAAGCTTGATCGCAACCGAAAAGTACCTCGTTCAAACTACATGATGGGCAGTTTGGAAGCAAATTTGCTCCTGTGGATTTTTACAAATGGTAAGAATATACCTCATCGTTCAGAAAGCAATGGCAAACTACTGAACGTATAAGTGGTGCCTAAAAATCAGCGACTCGTTTACTGTGGTTGATGGTAACGTCTTGTAAAGGATATGCCACGATTTTCATTTCATTATCCTGCCAGTGTTTATAGAGACTGTCATAGGATAGGAAGAGCAAACTCTAACAAAATGTATGTGCTGAGTTGAAAGATGCAGCAAATATTGTAGATCACTGTCCTAACATTATGCTATCACTGCCAAACCTGGACGCTACATCACAATATAAAAGAAAGCTAGTCATGACAGAGATGAAGTGTCTGCACAGAATGCTGGGAGTAAAAAGAAGAAACCAGTTTAGAAATGAAGACATCAGGAAAAATGTGGGCACAATATCAGTTATGAACTTCATCAAGAAACAAAAATTAAATGGTTCAGAAGCAGATTACCAACACACAGTGCGCCTCAAAGGGCAATGCTACTCAAGACCACATAAAAGGTGGACCACAGAAATAACAGAGGCAGTGAAAGACACCATAAACTAAGTACACATACATGTCAGTTCTAAAAATATCTTCTTATCCTGAGGCTATGAAGCAAAACAGGATTAGAGGAAGAATAAGAGAGTAAACTAGAAGCACAACATACTATCGCTCATCAGCTCAAATCACAAAGAGTGGTCTATAAGTGGTTGTTATAGAGGATATGCAGAAGAAGAAGATCCAGCAGACGCTTTTTATTTACTATGGTAGCTTCCCTAGGCCCCTACATCGGTCGTCTCTTACGAGATGTCCTGTAGGTCACAGTGGTACTATTCTTTGCTTCCCTTGCGGACCCGACCACCACACAGGTGTGTACTACCGATATGAAAACCGCTGTGTTCGAATTAATTTGTGTTCGTTTTTTCATTCTTTGAATGTTTTTACAAGTTATGCTGTAGTTTTCTTAATGTTCAATGGTTTATTATGAATTATATATTGTTTTGCTGATAACAAATGTTCTATTATCAAATAGAATGCCGTGTTCGAATTAATTTGTGTTCATATTTTCATTCTATGAATGTTTTTACAAGTTATGCTGTAGTTTTCTTAATGTTCAATGGTTTATTATGAATTATATATTGTTTTGCTGATAACAAATGTTCTATTATCAAATATTCAGAAGTGTATACGCAGATAACACCATCGAAGAAAACAACCTCGGAGAGCTCTTAAATGAATTTCTTTTGCAGATGATCAGGCAATCATAACAACAGAAGAACAGCTACAACAACACATTAACAGACTCCAGTTAGCATGTAACGAATACAACATGAGAATAAACATCGACAAAACAGAAGTAATGACATTCGCCAGAGAGGAAAGCACTACCAATATCTCCATCGATAATCGCCCACTAAATCAAGTAAAAGACTTCACGTTCCTGGGGAGCATTTTTTCAGCAAACGGAAGAATAACTAATGAAATTCAACACAGATGCAACAAAGCAAATCAAATTATAGGGCAAATGACGCCAATTTTAAGATGCAAACACGTCACCATGAACACAAAAGAGCAATGTTCAACACAATCTTTCTCCCACATTATGTTACCAGTGCCAAACCTGGTCACTGACAACAAATGATAGAAGAAAACTAGTCACGAACAAGATGAAGTGTCTACGCAGAATGCTGGGAGTAAAAAGAAGAAACCAGTTTAGAAATGAAGACATCAGGAAAAATGTGGGCACAATATCAGTTATGAACTTCATCAAGAAACAAAAATTAAATGGTTCAGAAGCAGATTACCAACACACAGTGCGCCACAAAGGGCAATGCTACTCAAGACCACATAAAAGGTGGACCACAGAAATAACAGAGGCAGTGAAAGACACCATAAACTAAGTACACATACATGTCAGTTCTAAAAATATCTTCTTATCCTGAGGCTATGAAGCAAAACAGGATTAGAGGAAGAATAAGAGAGTAAACTAGAAGCACAACATACTATTGCTCATCAGCTCAAATCACAAAGAGTGGTCTATAAGTGGTTGTTATAGAGGATATGCAGAAGAAGAAGATCCAGCAGACACTTTTTATTTACTATGGTAGCTTCCCTAGGCCCCTACATCAGTCGTCTCTTACGAGATGTCCTGTAGGTCACAGTGGTACTATTCTTTGCTTCCCTTGCCGACAACACACAGGTGTGTACTACCAATATGAAAACCGCTGTGTTCGAATTAATTTGTGTTCATATTTTCATTCTTTTAAATGTTTTTACAAGTTATGCTGTAGTTTTCTTAATGTTCAATGGTTTATTATGAATTATATATTGTTTTGCTGATAACAAATGTTATATTATCAAATATTCAGAAGTGTATACGCAGATAACACCATCGAAGAAAACAACCTCGGAGAGCTCTTAAATGAATTTCTTTTGCAGATGATCAGGCAATCATAACAACAGAAGAACAGCTACAACAACACATTAACAGACTCCAGTTAGCATGTAACGAATACAACATGAGAATAAACATCGACAAAACAGAAGTAATGACATTCGCCAGAGAGGAAAGCACTACCAATATCTCCATCGATAATCGCCCACTAAATCAAGTAAAAGACTTCACATTCCTGGGGAGCATTTTTTTTCAGCAAACGGAAGAATAACTAATGAAATTCAACACAGATGCAACAAAGCAAATCAAATGATAGGGCAAATGACGCCAATATTAAGATGCAAACATGTCACCATGAACACAAAAAGAGCAATGTTCAACACAATCTTTCTCCCCATATTATGTTACCAGTGCCAAACCTGGTCACTGACAACAAATGATAGAAGAAAACTAGTCACGAACAAGATGAAGTGTCTACGCAGAATGCTGGGTGTAACAAGAAGAGACCAGTTGAGAAATTAAGACATCAGGAAAAACGTGGCTACAACATCAGTACTAGACTTCATCAAGAAACAACAAATTAAATGGTTCGCCACGTAAGCAGATTACCAACAGACAGTGCACCTCAAAGAGCAATGCTGCTCCGATACAATGGGTACAAAGCAAAAGACAGGCCACGCAAAAGATGGACCTCAGAGATAACAGAGGCGACGAAAGAGACTATCTACAAAGCGCATACAATGGCCCGTTTTAGAAATCTCTTCTTGACCTGACGCTGTGAGGCAAACAGGATTCGAGAAAGAAGAAGTATGCATAGATCAGAATTCGTTGACATAGATTTATCACTATTTTACATGAAACAATGCTTTACGCAGTGTGTGACAGTTAGGTTTGTTTAGTAGAAAAATCTGGAGCAACCTGCGGCAGTTAGTATGGAGTACAACTAAAATAATAACGCATAAATTGCAAACATTCATCAACTGTTGTGCGCTGAGTAGAAGAACTGAGATGGTAGGATAGGGTCACAAATGAGGAACTTATGGAGAGAACAAGACAGATTCCAGTGGACCAAGTGGTTAAAAAAAAAGAAGCTGGTGCTGGATAGGACACACTTTGCGAAAACCTGAGGGAATATAACAAGAAAGGTCCTTTCCTGGAATCCCATGGGGACAGCAAAAGAAGGGAGGCCGAGAAATACATGGAGATGTGATTTGGAGGCAGAGATCAACAATATAAAGAAGAGCTGCAGGAGATAGGAAGACTTGGCATGAGTTGATTGAGGGCCTATGTCCTAATCCGGGTTAAAAGGCAGAGAGAGAATTAATATGATATTCAATGAGAGGTGAAATACAAGGTAAATAACACAAATATTAGCAGTAGGGTTGCAAACTGTTGTGGGACCATGGTCATTTGAAATGTTTTTGTACCTTGTGTTTCGCAAAACCATTTGGTGAAATATTCTTTCCGTTTTTAATATCTAACTACTGGTAAGTGGTTTCTTAGACTTGTTATTTATAATGGTGACTGGATTGAATTGTTCTTTTCTTAGTCTCATTGCCTTGGTGCTTCGGTAAAACTTTCTTGGTGTCTTAGTGCATAATTCTGCTAAATGTTCTCCATAATTTGCCCAAGATTCTGATGTAGATGAATTTACTTTATTTTTACTACTCCTTGTCCATTGATTGTCCATGTCATTGGAGTCTTCTACAAAACCTAATAAATACATTTATACATTCTCTGTGGCAAAATTTATTGAGTTGTATGCCTTGTGTTCTGAAGGCCATGGGTTCGAATCTGGACTGCGTCGGACTGTTCACAAGCACATTTTTTCCCAGAGATTCTACGGATTGTTGCTAAATCTACGGAGTTTATGTAATACTCCTGGCAACTAGGTACCTTTTCTGGAAGAAGACCCGAGCGATATATGGAAACCTTATGCAATGAAGTCAGTATAGTACATCAGTCACTTCCATCTTGTCACTAGTATAGTACATCAGTCACTTCCATCATGTTACTAGTATAGTACATCAGTCACTTCCATCTTGTCACTAGTATAGTACATCAGTTACATTCATCATGTTACTAGTATAGTACATCAGTCACTTCATCTTGTTACTAGTATAATGCATCAGTCACATCCATCTTGTTACTAGTATAGTACATCAGTCACTTCATCTTGTTACTACTATAGTACATCAGTCACATGCAACGTGGCCGTAAGTGCAATACATTAGTTACATACATCTTGTTGTAAGTGCAATACATTAGTTATGTTATGTATGCGATCGACGTCATGACACATTGGGCATTCCCATTCGTGCTCTGTCCTCCGTTGCAGCAGCCATCCCAAAGTCCATTTGATCACAGTACCCATGAGAAGTTGATTACTATATCTTCTCTCTACCACGAAGACAACACTGTCTGGCATGTCCAAACTTAACGCCTAATTCTCGAACTCGTTCCAGCGTCTGAGACCCGCCCGTGTCACACAATTGAGAGCGTACCGCATTGATATCGGCTCTGTCCATACTTCTGCCCACTTGAGTCGGGGCACTGTTTGCAAGAGAGTCAGCACGCTCGTTAACCGCACTCCAGCATGTCCAGGCGTGTACAGCCACGTCATTTTATACATCTTGCTGTAACTACAATACATCAGTTACATAAAATAGTGTTAGTCACTGTTAATATATGACATTATATTTTCAATGATTCTGATATTTTCTACTACAACAGTTCACATTCTAGCTTGCTATTTTATAATAAAATATTGATTAAAAAGGAAATTTTGTTTCTCTTTTCTTTGTTTGGTCTCACTAGTGACAATTTGTTCCTTTTGAATAGTGTATGTTTATATTGTTGCTAAATTATTTGTTGGGGAATGACTTGGTCAGCTCTTACCATCATCATCAAATAGCTTGTCCTGAGCAGAACTTTGCTCAGCTCTTATAGCAATGTAAATGTTTCCACCATGATGTTCTCTTTACTAAACTAGGAAAATGTTTTATTCTTCGTTCATTTGCAGCATTATGTCATTTACTCTCAGCGGATGTCAACTTCAGTATGTTTACTCTCAGCAGATGTCAACTTCAGTGTGTCATTTACTCTCAACGGATGTCAACTTCATATGTTGTTTACTCTCAGCAGATGTCAACTTCAGTATTTTGTTTACTCTCAGAAGGTACTTAAGTATGCTTAAAGAATGACCTCTTGATTTATTGATTTATAGGACCATCATGATTGCACTTCGGTGAGTTATCTTGTCTGCTCCGATCTCTTTCTTACACAGGTATATCTCAGCAGCATTGCATGAACTCCGTAGCACCTGCGAGGACTCCTGATATAACTTTGAAGATGGTGAAAATATTTTGTCAGAAGTATATTTTTTAATCTTTTTAATGAATTTTGCCAGGGCATCAACTTAGGGATACCTGCTGTTCTCGATTTTGATCTGTCAAGAGTTCTTTTAAATGCTCAACATGAACAATGGACCTATGTTTTATCGTATATCTCTGATAGGACTAGAAACTCGATCTCACCTACACAGAGATCTGTGGAAAAATATCTCAATGTATAGGATCTCAATGAATCGAATTGAGTACCTTTGTAACGACAAGCAAGACTCAACCAACTCTTACTTCGTTTATATGTGGAATTTTCGAATATTTTAATTGACATATATTTTGAAGTTTAATGATTCTTAAAACTTCAAATGCTACATGCTTTGTAAGAAACTATTTGATCAGAAAACTGCAGACCTTCGTAAATGGATGTTTACATAGAATAGAGGGACTAAGATGGTATGATAAAATTACAAATGAGGAACTTGGAGAAAGAACTAAGAAGATACCAGCGGAGAAAGAGCTCAGGAAGAGATGCTGGCGATGGATAAGACATACATTGAGAAGACCGACTGGAAGCATTGCAAAACAGACACTGTTTTGGAACCCGCAGGGAAAGAGGAGATGGGGAAGGTCTAGACATACCTGGAGAAGAGAGCTGAGACTGATATGAAATGGATAAGTAAAACATGAAAAGAATTGGAAGGGATGGCAGGAGAGAGGAAGAGCTGGAAGGAGTTTGTTGAAGACCTGTGCTCCGTTTGGAGTTGAAAGGTGAAGAAGAAATGTCACACTTTGCTTTATCGTCGCTTATAATGTTAACATGCATTCACATTTGGATTTTTTCCCCCTTCAAATACACTCACAGGAAGTAAATCTCGTTCTTTTGTCGTCACACTGCTACTACCGGGTTGTTGCCCAGTGTCGTGTCGTAGTTTTCTGATTTTGTCTTTTGCATTGTTCTAGTGGCTTGAGTGATTGTTATTTTTGCTTTTTGACAGGATCCTGCTATGCCATCTTTTTTCGTGGTCTTCCTCTCTGTTGTAGAAGACTCTGTATACTGTGGAGTGTGGACGCATTCTTATTAAGTGGTCAAACCACTTCATTCTTTGTTTCTCAGGAAGTAAATCATCTCTCCAAAATTTACAAATTAGAAAAAATAAAAAGACAAGAAAGTGAGGAATACGAAACAAAATATTCTTTCATTTTGATTAAACACAGTTTCAAAACATTTGTTACGAAGTCGCACAAATAAATTGAGGGAGAAGGAAATGTTGCAATCTATAAACACGGTAAAGTTGAATATGAATAACCACGCAGAAGATGCTGATGCAGAGACTGATGAAAAATATTAAAATCAGAAACGAATGGACATATCGATGAATGCAGAAGTAAATTTGGACAATTGAGATAAGTAAACTTCTGCTATGCGACTACTCCTGTATGTGTCATAAATAAAAAAGGTGCGCTTGTTGTTTTTACCGGTTCCCATAGTTTGCTCTGTAGGGTTGTTCCTGTTGGCCAGATGTCCATACTCACGCTGCTCAGGCTAGGGCAGTCTTGAAGTATGTATTCTGGGAACTGAGTTGGTGCTCCACATGTTCAGGCAGCAGAGTCCCTAAAACTATTAGGTGGAGGTGTGCTCTAAGTCCGCAGTGTCCTGTTCTTCTTCTTCGAATGCTCCATATCGACTAGATATTCAGTTAAAACTAAATGGGAATGAACACTATGTGGACTTGAACTTAGGCCTCTTCTTTCTTCTTCTTCGAACGCTCCATATCGACCACTTGTTAACCACTCTGTGTGATTTGTATGTGATCTGAGCCTAAGAGCAATTGTACATTGTGCCAGTTAGGCACCTACAAGTAGGCTAGCACATTTAATTTCTGCGAAGCTTTTAATTTACTAGGGTAGCATCCTAGGGCCTACATCAGTCGCCTCTTACGACATGCATTGTAGGGTGGAGTTGTACTATTCTTTGCTTCCCTTGCGGGTCCCGGCACCACACATGGGGTCCTGTTCTAAATCTGAAGACTGTGGTCTGCGCTTTCCTGTTTAATTTGTTTATGTTGTTGTCCTCTGGTTTCTATCCTACGTTTGTTTTTCTCCACATCATTTTTCTTGACCGTTTCAGAAGAGTCTGCTTCTGCAAAATTTTGTAGTGGTTGTGTTAGGCTGCCTCCAACACTTGCCTTTTCATGTCCTGACATAATTTTGACATTGTATGTATTATCATCGCAATCGAGTTTCATTAGAAAAAAAAAAAAACTCCTAGAAAAGTATGTTACCAACGGTCACTTCCCTCTTCCAAAAGTATGTTACCAACGGTCACTTCCCTCTTCCAAAAGTATGTTACCAACGGTCACTTCCCTCTTCCAAAAGTATGTTACCAACGGTCACATCCCTCTTCCAAAAGTAAAAAAAACACCCAGAAAAGTATTTTACCAATGGTCGCATCCTCTTAAAAGAGATACCTGCAATAAAGTTCTCCCAGAAAACATACTGCAACTTTAAAGCAGCAATTGATAACTACGTGTGTGAGACAGGATTGTTTTCAATCGACAGAAGCAACAACTATATTTCTTTTCATGTTGAATATTGTGGCACAAGATAGTCAATAGATTTTTTTTTATTTTTTTTCCGATCCAGAAGCACTTGAGCTTTCAGTTCTTCGGCTCGGTGCCATGGACATCGTAACCTTTCGGTTCGGTGCCATGAACACTGTGAATCTGGGGAACCTGTGACTTTTCTGCCAGCCCGCGGAATTGAACCTCACACACAGAGGACTATTCACCCGCAGTCCAACGCGCTACGAACACGCTGGGCAGGAGGACATAAAAATATGGAACGCTTCACGAATTTGCGTGTCATCCTTGCGCAGATGCCATGCTAATCTTCTCTGTATCGTTCCAATTTTAGTATATGTACTGCATTAACAGTACGTTCATAGTCAATAGTAAGACTGACACTTTTAATCTACACTGATATCTGATACAGGCTGGAATTATAATGATTGAAAGTTGAGGAAACTTTTCTATACGATCGCGAAAACATGAAAAAAAGGCAAGGGTCATGTACATAGAAAGTACCGTAACATATCATGATTGCATCTGTGGCCTAGGGGTTAGTGACTCGGTCTATTAACCCCGATGTTCTGAGACGAAATTGTTTCCGTTGATTTTAACAAAGGACGATGGCGCCACCTGTTCAGAAAGCAATGGCAAACTACTGAACGTATAAGTGGTGCCTAGAAAATCAACGACTTGTTTACTGTGGTTGATGGCTACGTCCTTTGGGATATGCCACGATTTTCATTTCATGCTAGATCGCGCCTGCTGTCCGTGTTATAAATTTAACACTAACTTAGAAGAGTCAAATCAAACATGAAATTTTACAATCTTTTAAGGTGCATCTTCGATGTTGCAATCTTCTTGTGTGAAGGTGAAGATGAGATATGTGCTGAGCACTCTTATCTCTACGTTTCCATCACGCTGTTGTACAAACCAAAGCATATTAATATATGCGGGTTACTGCGGATCAGACATACGCTGCATAAGAATGATATTGATGTTAATTAAGGAAGTGGTTCTCAGCCAAGGATGCGAGATGCAGTATCGGGGCGTGTGAAACGTTATGAGAATGTGTTTTAATCAGTTTTTATAACTAGAAGGGGAAAAAGAGAAATATATATATATATATTTAACAACATCACAAGACAGGCTCTCCGATGGAACCCCCAGGGTAATAGAGGTAGGAGAGAATACCCAGGAACACATGGAGACGGAATGCAAGAAAATGGGGAGAGATCTGGAAAGTATGGCCTTGGATAGGCGGGCTTGGAAGGCCTTGGTTGCGGACCTATGCTTCCGTAGTGGCGAATGGTGAAGAAGAATATATATATTTTATTTTTATTGTTCTCTTCTTTTTCACACTTCTAGTTTTTGCATTTATTTCGTTATTCGTTTTAGTCACAGATTTTAATTTTAGGACCGTTCGGGTGTTTCTGTTGTAGTCTATATGTAGTGGGCTGTGAAATTCCTCACTTCTATTGTATCGTTTGCTTGATAAAGACCTTTTGGTCGAAACGTTGCTGTGTATTGTTTTGTATTTGGTAAAACTACAGTACTTTGTTATTACGTATTTCGCCAATGCTACATATTTTTACTGCAGTCTTCCTCTATATCGATATATCAGCTTTTATACTAACTTGGTTTTCCAGTTAATACCTTTTTTAAATTTAAATTATAAGTTTAAATTTTATGTTTAAAAATAACCTAGAACATCATTGATTTTGACACATGTTGACATTGTTCTCAAATATGTCCCAAAATTTGGGGCTTTTTAATGTTTAAATTTCCGACTGCCTGTGTTTAGGGAACAGTGCCGTTATATTGCTCCTATGTAGAAGCCTTTTTCCGTTTGCTCTTTGGAAATTACAGTTAGTTCGTTTGAAAAATAACGAAAAAAGTGGGGTGTGTGGGAGTCTTTCCTAGTCTTCAGGAAGGGGGTGTCGCTGGAAAAGGCTGAGAACCACTGTGTTAAGGACAGGAGAATCGAGTGTGGCATGTCGTGAATGCCCAAAGCTGACAATACAATTAGCCAAGTGACTACAGTTGGGACTCTACCGAAAGGGGAAGAATGAATTCCGATGGATGGTAGCATGGCCAACTTCAACAATGTTATCATTGTCAATATGTGGGTCCAACCACTGAGTTAATTTTCATGTTTCAATTGGCTTGATTTTGATGACATATCGTGGGAAACTGTGAAGCTTCCATCAGATTTTGAACGACAAAGGTGTGCTCATAGATGATTCAATGTGATGTGCAATCAGTACTGTAATTTAGGAAAATTTGAATCCACCTATAAAATTCATGTGTCATTGCAAAAAAAGTTGTGTGACTATATTGAAAACTGTAGGAGTAGTATGGGGCCATCCATAAATTATGTCAACAAAATAGGGGGGGGGGGTCTGGAAAAGTTTGACAATTGTTGACATGGGGGAGGCAAGATAAATTGACGTCAACAATGTCATTTTTATTTTAACCGGATTGAGCTCTTTCCAAGGAACTTGAGACAGAAAGTTTGCTAACTAAAGATCAAGATTGGTACAAAAACCATGTAAGAACAAGTCAATATTTTTTGCAAATTGTGAAATGCCATAATGAAAATTGTTGCCATCCAATTCGAAGCTCATATTTTGATATTGTTGCCGATAGATTCCTTCCACCACCAATTCAAGTCTGCCAGACTACTGGAGGCCTTAAAGCACCTGATGCATCTGAGAGCGACTTGCACAGATTTCCTTCTCTTTTCTTCAACCAGTCTTTGAAACTTGATAACATGTTACCTCGATCTGCAAAGGCATTCAAAATTCTTCCATATGATCTATATTGTCCTTCCATTCAGTCGTCGTTGGTTGAACGAATTTGCAAAATCTGTCACCTCTATGTTGCTTCACAAGTCATGTTGAAGAAGCATGTTCAACTGCACCGACAACGTGATCTTGGACCTGGGCAATTAGCACATGCACCTCCTCAACCACAACGTATTCGGCCAGTGCAAGTGGCTGCAAAAAGGCACATAGAACTGATGGCATTTATTGCTCATAGAGAGATGTTAAGCGCAGAATGGTTAGACGAAGATGATGTAGACTTGTCTGATATGTTGGTTCCAGAAGGTGACATCAATGATAAATCAGCGACAATGCCCATTGTAACAATAGAGGAACATTTGGCTTCTCCGTGGGAAGATGATAGAAGATAGAAAAATTTGAAAAACTGACGGCAAAATAGGCCTATAAAGTAGTCTGTTTATAAATTCAAAGTTTAGTCAATTTGAAATATGTTAAACAATGTAAAAAGTGTAATATAATAAATTAATAATTTGTGTAGACCTTTTATTTTATTTCTGCATTAATGTTTAAGTACTAAGCGAGTCGTATAAAATACGGTTCGTCTGTTTGGGGGGAGTAAATATTTGTTGACATAATTTTATTAGGGGGTCTCTGGAAGTTTGACAGTTGTTGACAAGGGGAGGGGGTCAAATATTGCCTAAAAGTTGTTGACATAATTTATGGATGGCCCCTATGAATTGTACTCTGAAATCGTGAATATAGCACAGTTCTTTGAGCACAAAATGCTTTGGTAGAAATACTTTTCTTTAATCTATGGACCAATGAGATCAATCGTCTTAATGCGGATTCAGTCAAGTCAATTTTACTTGTAAAATTTAATTTCAAACATTTTACATGCAGGCAATTTTACGGACAATTGATGCAAAAGAAAGCCATTCAAAAAAAGGTCACATCATCAGAAAAATATACATGGAACACAATTTAAATGGAATTTAATGTTAGAAGTGTCCTCATTTCGGAAGATCAAGATATAGCAACACTTTCAAGTGTTTTTCTTTCATGTTATCAGTTATATGAGGACTATCATATCGAGGACACGTCCATAGGTGCTCCGATCTCCGCCTCAGCAAATCCAGCAGCCCAACACGCCAGTTCGATGTTGATTAATCAATCTCCTTGCATACCTAGTGTGTCGCTCTTTTCGGGCTGCACCAATATTGACACCCATCTCTTTCGATCTGGTCAGCGAGTGGGATTCACAGCCCTGAAACTCCTCTGTTTGGAAAGACTCTTGCAATGCGTGAAGAATGTCATTTCGATCCATGGCTGCTCCTTCTGATATTGTAGCCAAGCCAGCCAATCTATCAGCTCGTTCATTACCCCTAACTCCTGCGTGCCCAGGGACAAAAATGAAGGTGATTTCTCTGATCATTGTCTGTACCAGTACCTCCACCCAGTTACATCTCACCATTCCTGATTCGACTTTACGAATCATGCTCATGGAGTCACTGAGTATGAAAACACGAGAGTTGTTGTGAGATGCCAACCATTTCACCGCCTCGGTAACCGCCCGAACCTCCATTGTCAAACTACTGGTGGTTGTTGCGTAGGCCCCACTGGCCTCTCTTATTATTTTTCCTCCTGAGCACAGCGTTGTTGGCGAATGACTGAACCATCGGTGTAAATAACCGCATCTGTATCATTGATGATGTCATTCAAGAGGGAATCCACCTCCACGTTGATCAGTGATAGATTATTATGTTCTAAAACCATGCAATACTGCGCATTATTATTAAAACCAAGATAATATGTTCCATTTAACAAACATTAATTACTCACGTTTAATAATTAATAATCAAAATTCAGTCATGTTTTTTTTAAAAACAATTATTTGAATCGTATCTTTTAAGAGAAAAAAGTTAACATTTTAGTTAGATGCAGCAGTCTCTTAGTTGATAATACTCGATAAATCTGAATTGCTTGCCGCTTTGCCGGCATGTCAGAAACAAAACATTTTCTGCTAACAAGAAGTCTAGTTAGAATGATACACCAATTTTGGACGGATGCTCTTTCGCAAGGGAATTTAGAACAGTTGAACTTACTGCAATTGTATATATTAATTCCTCTCGGAATTATTATTGTTGTTTATTTACTTCGCTTGCTTTATGTGTGAGTATTATTCTATTATATTATCCGTGTTGTAGCAGTCGACGCCGAGCATTTGACTTGACTTGAGTCACGACAAGTCACAAGACTCGAGGAGATATGATCTTAGTATGATTAAGTATCATAGTATGTTACCGATTTATACTAACACACTTTAATGCCCCGAGTGACTATTCACGAAAAAAGTCACTTAGTTTTTCTATTCATGATTCTGTTAGGAGTTAGAATGAGTGTCAATAATTGACTAAATTTGTCAGGTTTCTTCAGTTCATCTACCTGCCAGTTTTAAGTTTACTCCAAGTCAGCGAGTCCACTCAAAACTACAAGTAACAAGTAACAGATGAGTACGAATACCACTCACTCACCATTTAATATTTAAGTATATAATTTCTACTTTAATTGTTAAAGTTGAATCATTTTTGGATAACTAGGCTACAAACAAAATGTGACAAACTCGACTAATCATGACTAAGGACTAAGGAGGTATGTTGAGTATTGTCTCTATTGACTATTGGCAGCCTTTGGGAACCGCAGTCAGTATCGTATGCTGTACTGAACTGTTACATTTACATATCACTGTTTTGCTTTACATGCAGCAATACAGGAACATCAACCGTTACCACAGTTTTGTAGGAACTGGGCAATTCTGATATGATCAATAATCATTTGCACATTTCTCTGTTGTCAGTTATTTAGACATTGGCCAGGAGACATTAAGTGCAACCACTCTTGAGATATTGCTCATCAGTTACATGAGCAAATCTCATACCATGCGCAGCTAAGCTTACACTACTATCTAATCTATTTGTAGCTCCCCTTTCGATCCCTACCTGCTTTGCCAGACTACAGTGCAGCAATCTGTTTTCAGGGACAACATATGGAGGTTGAATGCTATCTCACTGAACGTAGCACTACTGTACCACTTTATTTCATTGTGCCTATGGCTCCGCTGAATAAGTTGAAGACAAAAAACTATGATGAGCTTTTTGTACTGATGTCTTCATCATGACATTCCTACTACCCTAACAAGTTATAGGTCTTATTATCATTATAACAAAATAGGGCAGTCTACTTCTTCTCGTTCACTGTTGTTTAATTTCTACACAGTGAGTCCAGTTTTCTGAATGTTTGTTAGCTCATCAAGACGTCCAAATAGCTTTGCATGGATGTTTGTCTTTGTTGACGAGTGTTCTTTGTGTAGTTTATTCATCAGGGGATAATCTTGCAAGATGTGTCTAGCTGTCTGTCTTCACGCACATGTGGGTGATCGAACCAATCTTAGTATATAAATATATATAAATATATATATATATATATATATATATATATATATATATATATATATATATATATATATATATATATATATATATATATATATAAAAGTAGTAGCTTGTAAAAACATGAATTGTAGACGATTCTTCATTCAAAGAGTTCACAACCTGTTGTCAAATGTAAACAAAAACTTCTTATTGTGATTATATAGTAACAGATTTTGTTAATTAACAAAAATTAAACGTAGTAAACATTGCAATAAATAACAATGTGTTTATCACAGAATGCTTCAGTTTGAATGTGTGGTGCCGGGGCCCACAAGGGAAGCAAAGAATAGTTCCACTGCGGCCTACAAGGCATGTCGTAAGAGGCGACTGTCGATGTAGCTACCTAGTAAATCAAAAGCATAGCAGAAATCGCATGTGCTGGCACAACTTGTAGGTGCATAACTGGCACAATGTACAATCGCTCTTAGGCTCGGATCACATACAAATCACAGAGTGGTTAACAAGTGGTCAATATGGAGCGTTCGAAGAAGAAGAATGTGTGTCAATCATAATTTCTGTTAGATAATATGCTATTTTTGTTCTGATTTATGTTTGCTTATCACATCAGCTCTTAGGAACATGTTATTTTCTATCATTAATACACATCTAACAGGACAGGGACCCATAATGACCCTGGTCAGGAGGAGAGAATGGTGGTGAATCAGGTGTACTCTATGGAAGATAGTCAACTGTCACTAGACATGCATTAAAGTGGAACTTGCAAAGCAAACTGTAATGGGGGCACCCTAAGTAAACCTGGAGATGGAGTTCTCTTGAGGAACTGAAGGATGTGGGACTGTCCTGGGAAGCCATTAGGAAATGGCCAGAGATTGGAAATAGGAAAGAATAACTGTTGAGGCCCTAAGCTCCATGAGCAGAGAGGGATAAGAAGTAAACAACTAAATGATTCTTATTTCTTACCATTGGTACACATCTAAAAACTAAATGATTCTTGCAAATTGCTTTTTGATGCACTTTACTTGTTCACCGTCTGAATCCTATTTGAATATCACATATTGGTATACAGAACATTTTTTAATTTAATGCTTTCTTGTAACAGCTTTAGTATGAAAGATAAAGGATCACCAGAGCAACAAGTGAAGCTGAATTGTTGGTTCTGCAATGAAGATGTGACTCTTCCATCTGCAGAGACAGAATCCTGGACATGTCCACATTGTCAGCAGTATAATGGGTTTACAAAGGTAGATAACCGTATTGATTTGATGTATGTCAAAGATTTTATAGAGCTATCTATCCCTAGTAGAATTGTTTTGTTGTATATTTAGCTGTTTGTGAGGATCGAAGTTCATTTAGAAACAGTATTGCTTGAATTACATTGAGAAACAAAGAATGAAATGGTTCACATCTGCCCAGCGTGTTCGTAGCGCGTTGGACTACGGGTGACTATCCCTCTGTGTGTGCGGGTTCAATTCCTCGGGATGGCAGAAAAAGCCACAGATTCCCCAGATTTACAGTGTTCGTGGCACCGAACCGAAGGGTTACGATGTCCATGGCACCGAGCCAAAGTGCTGAAAAAGCTCAAGTGCTTCTGGATTGGTTAAAAAAAAAAAAAAAGAATGCAACCAAATTCCACGCTATACATAGTCTTCTACAACAGAGCATCAGGAAAGAAGGCGAGGAAGACTATGAAAAAGATGGATAGATCGCATAGCAGAATCCAGTCAAAAGGCAAAAATAATTATCACCCAAGCCACTAGAGCAACGCAATATAAAAACAGAAAACCATGACACTGGGCAATAACCCAGTGTGATGACAAAAGAAGATTGCATCAATTGTCTGTGTTTGTAGGGATCCTATGGTTATCATATGAGAGTGAAATAAAGTATAGAAATGTTCTATCAGGACTTTCTTATGAATAGCTGCAACATTTGATGTGGATTGATATAAATTCTACATTTTCAAATGGAAATTTCTACAGTTCAACTAGGTCGAAACATAGACCTGGAGAAATGTGCAAATTAGTGAGTACAATATGAAACTCTCTAGTATATCAACGGGACATATTGTAAAAGGCATGTATGTTCCTGCCATTTGGTATTGCTGTGGAATTGAACCTGGACTATGCGCCTAAGAAGCAAGTGCACTAACCACTATGCTATTGTGGCTCTCATGCATGAGGTAGACCAGCCAATTTATGTAATAAAAATCTGTAGAATTTACGCAATATGAATGTTACATTTACACAATATGAATGTAACATTTACAGAAACATACTCTGAAGGGAATAAGTCTTACGGGTAACTGTTGCTAGTTGTAGTTTTAAGTGTCATATTGCGTGTGTGTGAGGAACATCTGGCCATTCCAGAGACCTGGGTTCAATCCCCGGTAAGGTCAAGGATTTTTTTCTGTAGGGGTATAAAGTAAAAATCATAACATGAATAGTTTCTCAGTGACTGCACTAGCCATGCAGCCATTAAATCCTCAGACGCATGCCCCCTGTCCTGCACGCCTAAAACATGGTAACACAGGCAGTAAAAGCAGTTTTATTTAAATATTATTTGTGTGCTGATGCTAATGAACTGGATATGCCATCTTATCAGGATGGAGACTACAGTCAACCAGTCCAGGAACAGTTTGATATCAAGGACTACAAGACTCAGACAGTATGTTCTGCATCAGAGTTCAACACAGCCAAGTCTGTTCTGTGTGAGGCCTGTAGTCAGAATCAAGTGTTGAAAGTTCGGCAGCTTGCTACTTTCACACCATTCTGTGAGGTGAGTACTTCCATCTTTAAACACCCACATCACCTACCAACAAGATAGAACTAGTAACCTGCCAGTTTGTTTCATTTCTATATTTTTAAAATTAAGTTGTCACAGCCAGTTAGTGTGTGGGGGACACAGGAACAGGGCATTCACAGATTAGGGCACATAAAATAATGATAGCCGTCCATCGCAAGCGATGACAACAATCTCAGACGTGTGCTGTTGCACCTCTCTGGTGTGTGCGGAGGTAACTGTAGAGTCCAATCCTGGAACACAATCCTCTACCACAGGTGTAGCATACATAATCAAGATTAGATATGTAGGTGTTGTGTCTTTTCGCGCAGCTCGTTTTCTCTGTGCCTCAGCGGCACGATGATTCTCAGATATGCGAGTTCCTCTTTTGTTGATACAGCGCCACATTTGGCGATCTTGCGCAAGGGATTCCCAGCACGTATTGTCTATATCGAAGCATTTCAGAGACACTTTAAGAGTGTCTTTAAAGCGTTTTTCTGTTCACCAGCTAAACGTCTGCCCTCTTCAAGTTCGCCACACATCAACTGTTTTGGGATGCGTTTATCAGGCATTCGAGCAACGTGACCGATCCATCTCAATTGGGCCTTCTGCAACAGGGTTAGGCACATAAAATAGGCATTCATGGAGTGATACATGTAAACTATGAAGGGCATTGTAAACTGTGAAGGGCATTCATAGAGTGGAACACTGTGACAGGGCATTCATAGAGTAGGGCACATAAATAGAGCATTCATGGAGTACAATACACAGGGCATTCATAGAGTGGGGCATGTTGACAGGGCATTCATGGAGCTGTACACATAAACAGAACATTCATGGAGCTGTACACATAAACAAGGCATTCATAGAGTCGGGGCATATCAATAGCGAATTCATAGAGTGTGACACATTAACAGGGCATTCATGGAGTGGGGCACATTGATAGGACTTTAATATAGTGAAATATAAATAAAATTAATATAATATGATACATACACAGGACATTAATACAGTTAGAAATATGAGAATCAGACTGAGACATGTAGAACAACTGTGTTTGCTTGTGTCAAAGTTCTTGTTCACATTATCTTCTCCTGCTTAGGCCAGCTATGATGAGGGTAGGCAGGTACAAGGATTATCTAGAGAATAGATACAGCCTGTGTGACATTTGCAGCTGCAAGGTGGATCACTATCTGACCACTCAAGACAAGAAGTTGACCAGTGCAATGAAAGATGAACATCTGAGTCTATTGGATCGGCTCAAGAATAAGTGTCAACAGACAGTCAGTGACCATGTAAGTAGATGATAGACATGAAATAGTTGAACATTTGACTTGAACAATGTGGTAAGAGGGGGGTCTCTGTGACTAAGTGGTTACGCTTTTGCCCTGTGTTCTGAAGATCGTGGGTTCGAATCTGGACCGCCCTTTCTGTTCACCGGTGCATTTTTCCAAAACCCTTAGGGTTGTTCCAGGAGTTATGGAGTTTGTACTTTCGAAATACTCTGGCAAGTGGTGTGCCATTTCTGCGGATAGGATCAGCCATATGGGTTAAAACCCGGTGTAATGAAGTCAATCTTTCAGCTTTGAACCCTTTAATATGCTAAACGGAAAGTAAGCGAACACAGTGGTAGGGAACTCTGGTAAACCCAAATGAAAGTAGGTACATCAGAACTGGATACAGATTTATCAACATTGCAGAATTTACTGTGTATGCTCTCTGAGATATTCAGTTAAAACTAAATGGGATTGAACACTATGTGGACTTGAACTTAGGCCTCTTATTTCTTCTTCTTCGAACGCTCCATATCGACCACTTGTTAACCACTCTGTGTGATTTGTATGTGATCTGAGCCTAAGATCGATTGTACACTGTGCCAGTTATACACCTACAAGTAGGCCAGCACATCCAATTTCTGCGATGCTTTTAATTTACTAGGGTAGCTTTCCTAGGTCCTACATCAGTCGCCTTTTACGACATGCCTTGTGGGTTGCAGTGTTGCTATTCTTTGCTTCCCTTGCGGGCCCCAGCACCACACAGGCAGGAAGAAATCCAAAGTTGGATGACCACTCTGGCCAGTCTCTAGATAGACGGCATTGACCACATAGGAAGAAATCTAAAGTAGGATGATCAGTCAGGCTAGTGTATAGACAAGACTTTGATGTTCCATCAGATATCCATCAGCAGCTAGGAACACTTTCTTGTAGTCTATGTAAACAATATTCCGTAAGAACAAAGATCTCATTTTCAGACTGTATGTATATATTTCTTTTTAGATGGAACAAGTCAAGACCAGACAACCAGTCATGTCCCGTCTGATGTTTAGTTTGTGTGCATGTTCTAGTCTTGTTTATGTGACATTGGGCTGGACACACTCTACAACCTCCAATTCACAGAACAAGTCCTACTTCAACCAGACAGTCAAACTATGTCTCTCGTTCCTGCCTGATTGGCTTATTCTGTTGACAGAGCAGGCAAGTCTGGTTCTTGGGACGGTTTTCTGCAACTGGGGACTCTTACTGGCTGGCAAGCACAGGTACTTAACATACTATTTCTTTATATTAAATTCTTTTTGTTGCCTCTGCAGTTGCTCTGTGCAAAATGTATTTTCTACTGTAGCTTAAGTAGTATCTTTGATGCAATGTGTACTTGCTAATGTAACTTAAGTAATATCTTTGATGCAATGTGTACTTACTAGCATAAGTAATTTCTTCTATGTCTTCTTCTTTCTTCTTCTTCGAACGCTCCATATCAACCACTTGTTAAGCACTCTGTGTGATTTGTATGTGATCTGAGCTTCAGAACGATTGTATGTTGTGCCAGTTATGCGCCTTCAAGCAGGCCATCACATCCAATTTCTGCGATGCTTTTTATTTACTAGGGTAGCTTCCTATGTCCTACATCAGTTGCCTCTTACGACATGCCTTGTATGTCGCAGTGGTACTATTCTTTGCCCCCTTGCGGGCCTCAGCACCACACGGGTGATCTTCTATTCAATTCTTAACATTCATTTCATTTTTAGTCACATAATTTTATTATAGGACCATTAAGGATTTATCATCTGACTGTATATGTGATGTTTGGTGTAAAGGAATTCTCAATTTCTTTGTATCCTTTGCTTGATAAAGGTCTTTTGGTTGAAACGTCGCTGTATCTTATTTTTGCATTTTGTAAAACTATATTACCTGTGTTTACATGTTTCACCTATATTATCTTCTTCCATGCAATGTGTACATTAGCTTCAGTATTGTCCTCCTTACATAAAAGGATGTCTCTGCTGAGAGAGACAACAGCTGCTGTTGTGTGAGCATATTGATGATGATTTCTAATTAATTTACTTTAATAGTTTGTACCCAGAGGATGCAGTTCATTTGTTGATGTGGCTGCTTTTGATTGTATTGGCCTGTGATCTCCCTGCAATGTCCTGGTTGTGCCTGACAAAGGAGAGATGTGTCTGGATTAGAGCAGGAACACTTTTATTGTCCTTCATATGCTGTTTGAAAAATCGACTGCCCAGACATTTGACAGCTGTCACCATTCAAAAGTATGTATATTCTTATCATATTTATTTCAACAGAAAGTACAGGAAAAACTTGGTTTTATAATTATATTATATTGTCATTGAAGCTTCAATGGGATCGCCGTTATCAAAGTTCGATAACATTGTGTTAATGACCATGTGCCGTAGAAATTCCGGGGATCGAGACCGGCTAGGGCAAAAAATTATTGGTTGTACATGGAGTGAGGTTAGACTATAGGAAGTCCTGATTCTTTACTTGAGGATCTTCTTCAGTGATCTCTGGTCATGCTCTTAGTTTACTGTGGACCACAAACTGGGCAGTCAGCTTCAGGTCTGTCAGGTTTCCTTCTTCAGTGATCTCTGGTCTTGCGCTTAGCTTACTGTGGACCACAAACTGGACAGTCAGCTTCAGGTCTGTCAGGTTTCTTTCTTCAGCGATCTCTGGTCTTGCGCTTAGCTTACTGTAGACCACAAGCTGGGCACTCAGCTTCAGGTCTGTCAGGTTTCTTTCTTCAGCGATCTCTGGTCTTGCGCTTAGTTTACTGTGGACCACAAACTGGGCAGTCAGCTTCAGATCTGTCAGGTTTCCTGAAAGCTTAATTTTTAGGTCGATGGGGTTTGGCCACATGTTACTTCTCAGCTCATCCAGGAGAGGACAGTCTTGCAGGACATGCTTCGGTGTCTATTCAACCTGCTGACACCGGCAGAGAGCTGTTTGACTTATTCCTAGTCTGTGTCTGTTGACTCTGCAGTGTCTGATATGTAGACGAAATATAATAACCTGGTCTGTTCTGCTTATGTCTTTAAATTACAAGTACCTCTAAAAGTCAGTAAGGCTCACCTGAATGATGAGGAACACTGGTGATAAGGAAAGCAAGCCTTCACGCAAAAAATTCAGTCAGAGGTGTCACATTATTCACCATGACTATGCCCAAATTCATGGTGGGCAAATGAGAAAAAAATTGAAGCATCAGTACCTAATCATGTAAACATATTCCATTTTCATTTCGAAAAATCCCAGCAAGCAAGTCATTTATACCAATGGCAAGTAAATACAACAGGCATTATAAAGTGCAAACCTTGAAAGCACTTAATGCCAGTCCCTGGCAATAATAACTTAGCTAATGAGTGGAAGATCATATAGATGGAGATGAGGTGCCTTAGAAGAGCTGCAGGAGTGACAATAAGAGACAAAATTAGAAATGAAGAAATCAGAAGACTATGTGAAACAGTCATGCAATTCATAAAAGAACAACAAATTAAATGGTTTTGACACCTGACAAGAATGCCCTGGTATCGACTACCACAGAGAGCCACGCTGAAAAAGTATACAAGTACAGAGCAAGTGGAAGACCATGCAAAAGATGGAGTAACATCATCAAGAACAGCCTTAAGAAAATGAATAACAGTTTACAAAGTGCATTAGAACATGCACACACAGTATCACTATATTTTCTCCTATACTTCTATAAAGAAGTAAATGGTGAAAGAGAAGAAAATGTGTACAGAATCTTATTATTTTTAAACAATACTGATATTTGTTTTTACCAGTAATGTGTTGCTACTGTTGTTACTATTATTGAAATGATTGTTCTTGTTCAGGAAACATATTAATCAGCTTGACTTGTCAGCGAGAGAATCTGCACATGATCTGTCCACAAGATGTAAAGTTGACAGTAAAGTAGTTGACACAGCAGATACCTCCTTATCATCTCCTCATCTGCAGTCTATTTCTCCAGACAAAAATAATGGCAGTTTACAGTTTGAAAATATTCAGCAAAATCTGGAGTGTTTGTCTCTTGGATTAGCCAAAAAATCTGGTGAGTTTCAGGTTAAGGTCACTGCATGTTGTGAACAAGATATTTTTATTTTTTTTAAATGAACACTTTTATACCTCTAAGTATACTGGATAATATGGTTTTAGTCCCATATTTTTCATTTACCGTCGGCGCACGATGGGTGATATGGTCAACATCACGCCTGCCACCTTTACTTTTTCTGGTACCCAATTGAGGCTGGGTCGACCTGAGAGCTGTTACTGGGGGAAAATATTCCATGTCCATTGTGGAATTGAATCCTGACCCCTAGCCTAAGAAGCGATTTAACTAACAACTACGCTACTGTGGCTCCTTAGTTTAGTTAATTCCCAATACTTCTTCTTAGGGGATCTCAATGGCTAAGTGGTTAAGACTTTTGCCTTTTGTTCTGAAGGTTGTAGGTTCCAATCCAGACTGTCGCATGTGTAATTTTTTCATGAGATCCCTAGGATTGTTGCTGGAGCTGCAGAGTTTGTGCTTTGTGCAACACTCTCAGCAGGTGTCGTGCCATTTCTGCAGACAGAGACGCAGCCGTATGGGGAAACCTGGTGCAATGAAGTATGACAAATACATTTTTTTCTGTGTTACGTCAGTGAATCTGTTATGTACCTCATCATTGCACTTTGGTGAGTAACCATGTGTGCTCCGATCTCTTTCTTCCACAGGAAGATCTCAGCTGCAGTGCACGAACTCTGTAGCACCGTCGAGATCCCCGATGTAATTTTGAAGATGGTAACAATATTTTGTAGGAATTTTACTTTTAATTTTTCTAATGAATTTTGCCTGTGCGATGGCTTTCCAGCTCGCTCTTCTCAATTTTGAACTGCCCAGGTTTCTTTAACATTCTCAACTTGAACACTGGACCTATGTTTTATCATCCGTTTCCAATAGAACTAGGAACTCGATCTCACCTACACTGAGATCAGGGATCTCTAGAAAAGTGTCCATATGGCTCCATGAGGGAGTGAACCGAGTACCTTTGAAAAGCAAGCACCTTACCTCTAGTTCACATAGACCTCAACTCCTACAGTACAACAAATCACCTGACATACCATTTGGGCAGTACCAATTCTCCAAGAAAGCACCAAAAATGAGTTTATATATACTGACAGAGTAACTTTAATGATATGTACTGATAAGTATAATAAACATGTTTTCATACAATATGGTTTGTTGGGGAATGCGATGTTAGGTCCGTATTTTTCTTTGACAAATGGCACATAATAGCTGATCTGGTCATCATCACATTGGCTTCTTTACAACTCAGGGTTTCTCTGGTACCACCCAAGATACTTTCTTTTAAAAACAAACTAAAGATAGGAGCTTGTGATGAGTGTGGCAGTGATAAAACGATGTCTGAACTTAAAGATTTTCAGCTTATGAGGAGTGTATGACCATCACCAGTACAATTGCATGACATGTTCTTGTCACCACGGGCCGACCACTGCTTTGTTTGAACATATTTAAGCTGGAATCTGAGAGTGAGCTATGAAAAGACCATTAGCATGATTGTCAGGGAGTTGAAGATGGATAAAGGGGACATCCATTAGCTGCTCAACAACCACCTGATTGATAAGGACATGCCAGTTGACATTGAACCTTTACAGTGACTTGAGGAGTTGAAAATTATACTTTTTGTAAGCAGAACTGAATGCATGAGGAGCAGAATGAAGACTAACCAGCAAGCCGCAGAAATGAGCAAGCATTCCTTTTGACATCTTTTTTGGGAGACTGCGCACCTATTGGTTTGACTAATGTACTATAATGTTGGTTCAGTAATCAGTAATGCAACTTGATGGAGGTCATGTTGTCAATAGCAACCAGAGGTTCCATGTGAACAGCTGAAGAAATCTGTCAAACTTGTGCATGTCAAGACCTCTGATGATGATGAAATTTATACAATCTGTACTTCTTGAACAGGATCATCTTCCAGTATTTGGTCACTTCCAACCATTGTCGCAACGGCTGACTCTAACACCAGTCCTGACTCTACTACAGACCGGCCAGCACAGCGTATCCAGAAATCAGCAGGTGTTCTCTCCCCTAGCAGACTGGGCTTCCTCTGTTTAGATTCAGTTTTGAAAGGTCAGTATGAAGATCAATGTGAGATCATATGTCTCAAGTTACTCCGAAGTTCAGTGTTAGAAGTATGTAAAACTTGTATGGTTTGTTATTTTATTATTCCCAAAAGGTTATGGCGAGAGGCAGTAACATATTTATTAGTGAACTTGCTTTTTTAGGCTAGTGGTCAGAGTTCAATTCCGCAGTGGGCGTGGAATCTTTTTCCCACCGTAACGACTTTCAGGTCAACCCAGCCTCAAATATTTACCAGGAAAGGCACTGGGAAATAAAGGCGGCTAGTGTGATGTTTTCACATCACCCATCATGTGTCGACAGTAAATGAAAAATACGGGCCTAAAACCATATTACCCAATATACATCAAGGTATGAACAAAGGTTCCTTTACTTTTTTCCCTTAAAAGAGTATGAGTTTGCATGTGTTTTTTCCTGTATCCAGGTGGTGAAGTTGGTATTTTCAACTCTAGATTGATGAATTTTCTGTCAGTTCTATCACATGGCATGGGCATCTCAGAGCTTACTATTCAAATCCCAGAGGACTACTTGACTCCTGGTGATAGTGGGTGCAATGCCATAAACTTAACAGTCTTCTTCTCCGAAGGGAACTTTGCCAAAACTCAAACAACCTCAAGGTTTGTTGAAGATCAAAAGTTGATTTCCTCCAAACCGATATGTCTCCAATATGTTCCATCACATTAGAAATCATGTCGATACTTGCTTTGTTGTCAGATGAATCTGTTTCTGAGACACACCGTGTAAAGGTGACATAAGGTTGTGACCAGTTTATTTTTGTACCCTGATTGCTCGTACGAAGCACACAAGTGTTGTCTGCATATCCAAACTTGTACTGTCAGTTTAGAAGTTTAGGGAAGACATGAGAAAAACTGCAGTGATGGTTAAGTGTTATATTAGTGTGAATGTTTAGGAAAAGTAAGTTTACTAGTATCACATATTTTGTCTGTTCAAATCTTGTGTGTCAAGTTTGTGGTTTAGATATCACAAATCCTGTCTTGTCAAGTTTCTGCTGGGGTAAGATTTCAGTTTCATCTGACATGTTCGTTATATAAAACATAACAGCTGTGAATGTCTATGTGAATCTTTTCTCTAATTGTAATCATCATCAGGTGCCGTCTCCACATCGAAGGTTGGCTGCAATGAATCTCCAGCATCCTCTGTCTTTCGCCTTGGTGTTGCACAGTGCCAGACTGTATCCTGTCCCTTTCTTAAAGTTTCCCTCCCACTTATCTCTCGGTCTTCCTCTTGCTCTTCCCCCTCAACTTTCCCTCTAGTAAATGTTTTATCATGGTGTCATGTCTTTTATGTGCCCAAAATACTTTACTTGTCTGAATTTTATTTCTCTTAATAATTGTTTCTTCATGCCTAGTTTTCCTAAAACTTGTTTATTTGTCTGTTTTTCTGTCCATGAAACTCTGCCTATTCTTCTATATATCCACATCTCAAATGCATCAATTCTGTCTTCTAACTGCTTGTTCATTTTCCATGTTTCTGAGCCATACATTAATATAGGATATATATATAGCATTTGATCATTCTCATTTTTAGCCTGTTTGTGATTTGTTTGGATGTCAGTAACTTTCTCATACTATTGAAATTATCT
Source organism: Arion vulgaris (assembly GCA_020796225.1). Lineage (NCBI taxonomy): Eukaryota > Metazoa > Mollusca > Gastropoda > Stylommatophora > Arionidae > Arion > Arion vulgaris. The sequence goes on along the minus strand of CM036758.1, from coordinate 55,430,355 downwards.
TTGGCCATTCCTATTCTCTTTTTAATTTCCGTTATACATCTGCCATCATCTGACCAAGATATAAGAAACTTTTTACTTGATGTAGTAATTCTCCATGTATTTTTATATTCATTTTAGGTTTTCCATTTCCTTGTTTATTACCATAGTTTTGTTTTCTGTACGTTAATGTCTAATCCATATTCCTTGCTAGTTCTGTCCAATTGGTCCACTAGTTCTTGTAGATCTTGTTCATTTTCTGCTACCAATACTGTGTCATCTGCATATCTTAAGTTGTTTATTATTTTTCCATTGATCTTGAGTCCTGGCATTCCCTCTAGTTGTTTGAAGATTTTCTCTGTGTAGATGTTAAATAGGCTTGGTGACAGAATGCATCCTTGTCTCACTCCTCTCTTTATGTCTATGTATGGAGAGTAGCTATTTTCATATTTTATTATTGCTGTCTGTTCCCAGTATATGTTACTTATTAGTCTGATATCATCCCCATCTAGGCCTATTTCTTGTAGACATATGATTAGCTTTTCATGTTGGACTCGTGTCAAAAGCTTTGTAATATAATGTAATTGTAATATATGTATTTATATTCCCAGATGGTCAGTATCGTCGCTCAAGCTCTTTCTCAAGTCTACAGGCTAGCGGTGACAACCTCTACACTCAAATCAACCAGACTCGAGCTCAGCACCCAGGACTATCATCTAACTATGACAGTGTTCTTCAACCAGAACCAAGAAGATTATCATCATGCACATCTTTCCCCTCATCAGTTCTCTCTTTTGATGTACCATCCAACATAGGACCATGTGACTCCCAGACAACAGACAACTCACACATTCAGCTCTTTGATTCCAGCATTGGACTCGAAAGGCATCAAATTGGACATATACCAAGGAGTGAAATAAATAGCTGGAGAAGTGCTCCCAAACAGAACAAGATGTCTAGTTCCAGGAGTCGGACTAGGAAGTTGGAAGTACCAGCAGCGGAAATACATCATGCTGACTACATGTCTCAAAACAGTGGTCCTAGAAGGTCGCAGAGAATAGCCATGAGTGGTAAGTCCCCAAAGCCGTGGTCTTTGAAGAAGTCACTGAGTTGTAATAACATTGGTAACTGGCAGACATTGCAAGAGTCAAAGTCTTGGGAGTCACAGTATTGTTGTGCCCAAATGTGTTGGAAGTGACACATTTGGCTCTATTCCGAGATCAAATTTATTACCAGTCCAAGAAGTCACCAACTCTCGAGTCTATCAAAAAACCACAAGAGGTTCACGACCAACATGCAGAAACTGTTTGCCCAATGGTCAGGGATGTAGACATTGTTTTATACCTGGGAATTCACTGTCTGAATTTTCTGATGATGAGTATGAGGAGAGTAACAATTTTGAGAATAAAACAAATACCTCTAAGAGACAAAAAACAACTGGTAAGTAGTATCAAGAAAATAGCTTGTATGTCATCTAACTAATGTTGTCTTCCAATATTGTAAGCACTGATTGCCAATAGAATAAGAATGTAATGAACAAATATATTGGCTGAAGCATGTGTGACATGTCCATGATTTTGTAAGGACATGCTGGAAATCATATTTGCAAATACTTGCTCAGGGAACCGTGATTTTGAAGGACATGCTTAGGAAACCACGGTTTTTTCAGGCGCATGCAGGAACCATGATTTTGCAATTCCATGTAGAAACCATGATTTGTAAGGACATGCTCAGGGAACCATGATTTTGTAAGGACAATCGGGAATCATGATTTAGCATGGAAAACCTACTTTAGTAGCACTAAAGCCAGGAAAATAAACTTTGCTAAAATAAAACCTGTACAGAATCTGTGTAGAAAAATAATAGATTTCTCTCCTTTCCATAAAGATTGATTAATCAACAATGAACTGGCATGTTAGGCCAGTTGGACACTGCTGGATTTGTTGAGGTGGGGATCGGAGCACCAATGGACATGTCAGAAGTGCTATGATGATAGTCCTCATATAACTGATAATTTACTATATCTCTGTCTGTTTTATGGATCTTATGTCACTGTTGTAATGTACATATGGCTGAAACCTTATCACATCTTGTTTTATTGGCTTTCACAGATCTGCCCTGGACTTGGATGTTTGTTGGTATTCTCATGGGAGCCAGTCTTACTACCAACATCTTTCTGCTGTGTCAGGGCTGGTGGTTCCATGGAGAATGGTTGGCCCATGGAAGCTGACAACTGTTCTAGACTGTAGATGTTAGTAGACATTTTCATGGGAGTTAGTGGCATAACCATCATCATTCTGCTTTGTCATTGCTGGTTGGCCACATTGAGGCTGACAACTGTCCTGATCTGAACATATATGCTTGTAGAGTTTGTTGTGGGAGCTAGTGCAATCACCAACATTGTTCTTCTTTCTCAGGGCTGGTGGGCTCATTAGGGCAGACACTGTCCTGGACTCTAACATTTTGTAGAAATTGCCATGGGAGTGAATTTCGTTACCAACATCATTCTGCTTGGTCATTGCTGGTGGGCATTATTGAGGCTGGCAACTATCACATATATGCTTGTGGACTTTGTTGTGGGAGCTAGTGCAATTACCAACATTGTTCTTCTTTCTCAGGGCTCATGAGGGTGGACACTGTCCTGGACTTGAATGTTTTGTAAAAATTGCCATGGGAGTGAATTTCATTACCAATATTTCTGCTTTGTTAAGATTGAAGGAACAATTGAGGCCAGACACTGTCCGGACTACTTTCTGCTAGTTGACAGTTTCCTTATTCTTCACTATATCAATGCATAAGTTGGTGCATGTATCAGAGCGGATGCACAGACGAGCAATACTGCAATCGAGAATGGAACTTCTATGGTCAAAAGCTAAATCGTCAATGCTCTAAGAGAAACTACACACTCTGAAGATTTCAACGAAAAATATAAAAGAGTATTCTGTATCTCGGTTGCGCAAGTTATGCATACCAATACATGCTGCAAGATGGGAAAATGACAGAAACCCCAGTACTCCATATTTGTAAGATCAATGTCTGAAACGCAACCATTTTAGTTGAATTGTTCAGCTGAGCGAACTCTCTAGTATGTCTATTTCTTTCAGTGAGGAGAAGTAACAACTTGGACCAGGTTTGAGTTTTCTTGCTACATATTACATCTCTATCCTTGCAATTCATGATTGTAAATTTGTTACGAGTGCTTACATGTATAAATTTAGATGGGAAAACCATGAGAGAAACCCCAACCAACACAGAACCCGGGAGTTGTTTCTAAACACACTTAAATACATACTTGGGAGATCAGAGCAATTATGGACATGTCTGATGAAGATGATCCTCAAATTAACAATATATCTGTGCATTTGTTGATTCTTAGGTTGGTGGATATGTTAATTTATATGTTGATCAGTAGGTTGACGAATAGACCAAATATTAGTTTGGTGAACAAATTAAATAGGTTGGTGACTAGGTTAATCGCAAACACTCAAGTTGTTTCCTTTTATACTCCATCTCTCTCTCTTACATAAACCACAGTACCTGCATATCACATACGATATTTCTCACATTCAAACGTTCTCACTGACATATACAGAGGTCTCTGTGGCATAGAGGTAAGGGGCTTGCCTCTTGTTCCAAAGTGTACTGGTCGCTCCTCGTGGAGCCATTGAGATATTTTTCCAGAGATCCCTGATCTGTGTATGTGAGATCAAGTTTCTAGTCCTTTCGGAGACTGGCGATAAAACGTAGTTCCTGTGTTCAAGTTGAGCACATAAAAGAACCCTTGTTCAATAAGAGTAAGCTGTAACACTGATGTCCTGGCAGAATTCATGAAAATTACATCGAGAACCCTTGCCAGTGCTTTGGAGTTTGTGCACTGTCGATGAGATCTTCCTGTGTTACAAGGAGATTGGAGCACACAGTTATTCACCGAACTGCAATGAGGATGGTCCTATCATCAATCAATCTGTCAATCACTGACGTATACATAGTAACTCAAATATAAACCGAAGTTCTTTCTTGTTATGTTATGCTGAATGTAACAAGTAGTTCTGCATTATTACTCATTGTATGTTATATTTACTACTATAAAACTGCTTTTCATATTGTACGCCTATGCTAGACACCCTCTCTCTCCTCCTCTCATCCATATTAAATCACACCAAAATTTGTATACTTCCCAACCAGCTGCACTGTGTCATAGTTCCCAGATGGCAGCGGAGGAATGGACAGTTAGCCAGATAGTTAGAGTAGTATAATTAGATTATTTAATAGTTGAGACTATGTGTTGTACTCTATGTAGAAGTGCAACACATAACTATGAGACATGACGCTTTTGTGTAGTAAAATAGTGACGGTTTAGTAACAGTTGCTAGGTTAATTAGTAAACAAAAAGACCAAGAAATGCATTCGACATGAACAGACGTGTTAGCCTATGTCTGTGATGCATCAATAAATATCTGAATTGATAAAATAACATGGTTGTCTACTATGTTGTGTCGTCTTGGAATGAGTACTGTTTAATTACAATTGGTTAAATAACTTAACAGAGGGATCATCCACGTCAGGAAAGCATATACAATGACAGGACAAAAAATGTACTGAAGAAGGAATACAAATAGGAGAGGACATATGGCAGGACAACACGTACAGAGGGATGAAATATAATAAAAGTTAACGTGCTCTCATCATCATCATTATAACTGAAATGAGAAGTCAAGATGATATACACATCAAGGAAGAGATTTACTCCATCCACCATAAACCGGAGACCGAGAACCATTACAATCAAGCTGCGACCATCCTGACATAAAACTAGAACCATTACTGACATGAAGGCAGGGATATCAATCAAACATGCCTCCAACGACAATGGGCATACCACCTAATATTAGCCATCAGCAATCAATGGTGGTCTCCTCACGTCGGCATAGGGTGGCTATCTACTTCAATCATCAATTAAAGGTCGTCAGTAGGGATAGACCCTACACACTACTGTCATACCACGGCCATTCTGACACTCAAATTCGTCATAGTTAGTCACTAGGGGATCCCCTACAACAAGTGGTGTCAGAGTAAAACAACATCAGCCCTTACCTCTACATCGTGGACCAGACAGTTGGCGTGAGTACCTATTACTTTTTGACTTTTTTTTGCCACGTCTTGCCTCTTCAATCAACCTCTACAAACTTGTATTAGCCAGTCTCTACGACTGGGAGACCGGTGTGTTTTCCCCGGTCCAGACTCGCAGAATTCAGAGACCTTCGCTCTTCGCTCGACCATCTTAGACCCTGCGTTAATCCTTATTGGCTCTTCTTAACCACTTGGCGACCGGATCTTCTATCTCAAGTTGCATCCTTTGATCGATTACATAAGGACACAACTTTCATTCTTGTACATTATGGATCTGTGAATCAATTGGTCTAGTCTACTCAGTGATAGACTGCCTGGCGTACATTCTTCAAGAGATTGGCGGATCAAGAACTATTCTTTGGATGGATCTCAAGATGTTATACTGTGTTCTTGCCTAATTGCATGTGATGTATGATTTTATTTGATTCATGTGAGTATTTGTTTCATAGATATATACATCATTCACTGCACATTATTTGCATGACTATGTTCTGGATCAGTTGTTTTCAGACTTTAATTTATATGCATCTATTCCAGCTTGGGGACTAAGCGTTTTTTTTTAAGGATATTCCATTTTTGTATCTATTATATACACTGGTGCGCCATTTTTTCGAGCTATATTTTCTAATCGCAACTACAGAATATTTAGAATGGCTCATAGAAATACGAGAGGTGGAAAATTGTGTGAGGAGGGTATTTTGGGAGGTTGCACTCCAGAGCCATCACGCCCAGCTGCTGTCCTGTCTGAACCTCAGTTTCAGATACGGGATACTTGCCCAGAGGTGCGAGCATTGCCGCCAGCTGCGTGTCACTTCCCACGTCCGCCTTGTAAGTCCGTGCGGACATTCGGAGATCGCGACGGTCCTTCAGTGGACGAATTTGTGAAAGACATTCGCCTATACTGGCGTTATTATGGCCTACAGGGTCAAGAGAAAGTGGACACCCTATGGAGCATGTCTCGAACTCTGTTCGAGAAGAGCTGGAGATCCAGCTTATGACGGCTCAAGATCCTGAAGTTTTGTTGGCTGGTCTACTACGGGTCTTTGGGGATAATAGGTCCGCCCAGACCCTGCTGTCAGTTTTTTTTTGGGTCCTCTCAGGGAGCTGGAGAGTCGTGTCTCGACTACTCCCATCGTTTGGCCGGCCTTTCCGAAGGTGACTGCAGCTCCGACCCGGGAAGGGTCAGTACCCTCGATCCCATAATCTTCGGGATCGCTTTTTGCGTCCTTGAAAGATAGGCTCTGCTCTGGAATGTTAATGTCTATGGTGGCAAGATCGCCCTTCACCACATTTCTGCAATGCCGTGACGAGGCATTGCGATGGGAATCCTATTCCATTCCCGCGACGCCCCCCAGTACGTTTTCTGGGATGCAACGTTGCAGGAAGACCTGAATCAAGTTAGCAGAGCGACATTCCGGGGCACGCTGCCATATTCCTGCCAGACCCCTCCCCATCACGCCTCATTCTGTCAAGAATGGTTTTCGTCCGCAGAATCGCCTACAGGGTTCCACGAGGCGCCATAAGAGAGTAAATTTGGGGGGCTATTTTGATTGTTCTTCTCTCCACAGCCAAGACATAAGACGGGGCGCTCAACCCACGGGCATGGCCCAGGACGGCCAGTCTATTGACACATATGATGTGGTTGGATATGAGGCGAGGGAGGAGCAGCAATTCTCTCCCATTAGTCCCTCTCTATCAATCGACAATTGCCAAGAGGTGCAAATATATACTTGCCATGACGTAAATGATGGTATGTCGAGTGAGCAACATATTTTACTACAAGTTTCAAATGCTGATTGCCGGGCAGAACAAAACATTGATATGTTTGTGTCCGACTTCGAGAGGTTAAGTACTATGCCAAATTTTTTTATTAGATTTGCCCTGTGCAGCGAAGGACGATTCTCAGGGTAATCATAAATTGATTTCAAGTCTCAATGATTCAAATGCAGAGCCGAATTTAATGTTGCATTTTTCACGGATAGAGGAAGTTGATTCGCAAGATGGCGATGCAATGGAATCTGTTATGGATTGCTCCGATATTAAGCCTATTGCTTTGATATCTTCCGACGATGTGGCATGTGAAGAACCGAACTTCTTATTACAATTTTCTTGTGTAGAAGTAGTTACTTCTCAAATTACCAGTACAGTCGAATCCGTTGTCGATTGTTCTGATGTTGAGCCATATGTTTTAACAGACCTCCTTGATAGTGGAAGCTAAATTTCAGGAAATTCATATAGTAAATGAGTCTTTCATCTGTGAGACCATTGTAGAGCAGGATATACATGAGGATATCGTTAATGTAAATTTCAGCTTGTTTGACGATATGGGACATAATCAGGAGGAAGCTGAAATGCAGCAGGTCGTTGGTGGATCAGGTGAGAAACAGATGGCGGAACCTACAAGCGCTGCGCCACCCCTGAAAAGTCCCCACGTCAACGACCGACAGATAGGTAATTTCAGTTCTGTAAATTTTCAGCAATCGAAATTTATCAAGGATGGAAATCCTATAATCCACCCTCACGGTACACCATGCGTTGTGTCAAAGAACGTGAATGCAATCAAGACATGTTATCTTATTACTAAAACAAGTTCCAGTAAAACGAACAATGTTAAATCAAAAGTCAAACGGCGAGGAAATCACAAAACAGTCCAGGTTACTTCAAAAAAAAATTTAAACAAGCTTCAGTGGACAAAAATAGTAGGAAGTGTATATTTAGAAAGGGTGCTGCCCGTAGCAGTCAGTCCGAAAGAGTACGGAGAAAAGCAAAGTGGCCTAAGTCTATCTTTGGATTAGACCCTACTGATCATTTACAACAGGAACAGGTTAGGATCTCCTGTACAGGAATCTAGTCGACTGCAGTGTCTCCATCCAAGGACACGTCAAAATCGACAACACGAGTAATTGAGATCCCTGAGGATGAGTTCAACAATGACGATATAAAAATTTTGGGATCCAGCGAGTGTGCCTCAGAGCATACTAAAAGTAATAGTCTCTCAGTAGACATTGAGGTGAAGATAAATGTACCTCTCTTCAATTAGTTTAGGGAAATTGATGGACAGATGCTCAATCTCTGAGTTCAGAATATAGGCACAATATGAACAGCAACGCTAAAATTGATTTTCATATCTGGTCAAAATCAGATACAGTGCGCACTGGTTCTGATGTGAAAAATAGTGTGCATCTTGACCGAAATTTTATCGGTCAGAGGGACAATGCGTTGTTCCATTGTGTACATTCCAGGTCCAGGTGTGTGCGATGGAATACTGTAGTGATGGGGTTCTTGTTGCTATTTTTAGCGTTGGTGCCTATGTTTACATCCTCGGAGTTTATGGGTTGATTCTTCATTCTACGGGCCAGGGTTTGGTACTGGTTTACTCCATTTAATGTTTGGGGCCTACGTTTCCCTGATAAATTACTTGGACAGACATATTGGGATGTTACACGATGCCATTGACATGGATCCCAGGGTGGTCCCGTGGAAAGATGTTCGATCATGACCTGGCCATCCATGCTTTACGCAACTTATACAAACCACAAGGAACTGAGCTTTAATAACAACTGGCCTGCGTTTTTGTTTAGATCCTGGGGGATTGTAATGTTGGAACGGAGGCAATCCGTCGGAGTTCATATTCAATCACATAGAGTGATTATTTGGGTTTGTAGAAATGGACTGATGCATTGTCCTGCTTCTTTATTGCGGGTCTCCGATGTACAGCTCCAGGTTTATTTGGGAATTTGGTGGATTCCTTGGGGTTTGGGACAATTGTGGATTGTGATACATTATTGAGGCTGCATGTTGGTAAATTGCAGATATTTGATATATTTGGGATGTCAATTTATTCCTGGGGTTGTGGGTGATTTTATTGCCTCTTGGAGGTTATATGATGTCGATCCGAGTATTTCGGATCCTTGGAGCATGATCTGTTTAATTGGCGGATTTAGTGTGGACTTGCGTCACGTGTACGTAATCCTACACTTTGATGTGTTAATGATGTTAATAAGAAGATGGTAAATTTTAATAGGAGAAGTTTAGGAGTTAATGGAGCAGCGTTGAATATTGGACGTTTATAATGGAGTTTCATATTTGCAGCTCATTCATTCCTGGTTTGGGGGTGGTTAATAATACTCGTGGAGGTCTTATAATGTTGTCGGATGAACATTATGTATGTTTTTTTTAATGCAATATGTTGAATATTGGGAGTTTATTATTTCCCCTGGGTTTGGGGGTTAGTTAATATTACCTCGAGGAGGACATATAACGTGAAAAGTTTAACGTTATATATATGTTTTTCCTTTTTTTTCAATTTGTAACTTGTGTTTTTGTTTGAGATTTCAGATAGTGTGACAAGACTCTGACATGCAAGAAAGACATAGTGTTAGTGACATACTGATACATGCTGCCATCAAACCAATACTACCTCATGTGAGGAATGGATGTCCAGTACAGCCACCTCACATTGGCCAAGTGTTATGCTGTTGGGTCGCCGTCGGAATCATAGACGCATATTTTCCATATTTTCCAATTAATTTATGTAATGCTGATTGATTTCTAGTACCATGGTTTCAGCACAAGAGCACAGAGGGTTTACTGTTGAAGTTAGCCATGGTCACCTATGGCCAGTTGATGAGTCACGTCCAACGACGTGTGGTGACTCCTTACCAAGTAGCTCATTCAACTTGGGTCATCCTGAGATCCCGTCAGATTTTCTTTTCTTTCGACCATGGTTGGCTGTTATAGTTAGTTGTTGTGGAGCCACGTTAACACGTGAGGTGACTAGTTCCCTTTCAGCTCTCACCACTCTAATCACCCTACTGAACACTACCTAAAGCGATTTTTTTTCATTTCGCATCGGGGCGATGGCGAGGTCTCCAGGGGGTGTCATAGTTCCCCAGATGGCAGCGGAGGAATGGACAGTTAGCCAGATAGTTAGAGTAGTATAATTAGATTATTTAATAGTTGAGACTATGTGTTGTACTCTATGTAGAAGTGCAACACATAACTACGAGACATGACGCTTTTGTGTAGTAAAATAGTGACGGTTTAGTAACAGTTGCTAGGTTAATTAGTAAACAAAAAAAGACCAAGAAATGCATTCGACATGAACAGACGTGTTAGCTCATGTCTGTGATGCATCAATAAATATCTGAATTGATAAAATAACATGGTTGTCTACTATGTTGGTCGTCTTGAATGAGTACTGTTTAATTACAATTGGTTAAATAACTTAACAGAGGGATCATCCACGTCAGGAAAGCATATACAATGACAGGACAAAAAATGTACTGAAGAAGGAATACAAATAGGAGAGGACATATGGCAGGACAACACGTACAGAGGGATGAAATATAATAAAATTTAACGTGCTCTCATCATCATCATTATAACTGAAATGAGAAGTCAAGATGATATACACATCAAGGAAGAGATTTACTCCATCCACCATAAACCGGAGACCGAGAACCATTACAATCAAGCTGCGACCATCCTGACATAAAACTAGAACCATTACTGACATGAAGGCAGGGATATCAATCAAACATGCCTCCAACGACAATGGGCATACCACCTAATATTAGCCATCAGCAATCAATGGTGGTCTCCTCACGTCGGCATAGGGGTGGGCTATCTACTTCAATCATCAATTAAAGGTCGTCAGTAGGGTAGACCACACACTACTGTCATACCACGGCCATTCTGACACTCAAATTCGTCATAGTTAGTCACATAAAGGATCCCCTCACAACAACTGTTTAACCCTTTGAATCCTGGTCACATGTACCTTGAAAACCTAAAAAAAAATGTCTAAAGCCAAAAGATTGACTTCATCGCGCCAGGTTTTACCCTATATGGCTCGGTCCCTCTCCGCAGAAATGCCACGCCACCTGAAGAGAGTATTGCGCAAAGCAAGAATTCCGTAGCTCCAGTAACAATCCTAGGACTCTCTGGAAAAAATACACTCGTGAACAGAACGGCGCAATCCAGATTCGAACCTATAACATGTATAACGCAAGTCAAAGGCTTAGCCACAGAGAACCCTCCCACTTGAAAACCTATTCACCTGAGCTCCGGAACAAAAAACAGTACATATCAAAGTCTCAATAAAATTAAGATAATTTGGTTAGCACAACTAAGTGCTCTATAATTTGTTCATTGATTTACCCCATCATCTTAGATATTCCTGCTTATTATACAGGGTGTTCAAGATAAATGCAGCCCCATTGACAAATCGACAGTTGCCAGTTACCTATTGCGTTGTGTCTATTTACTATTTAAACCGGTTCTGACTAGCTCGTCCTACATCACATTTGTTCATCGCCACTAGCCGCACTACTATTACACACCGTCACACAACTTTAACCTATACTACGTCATAACTGAACCTTCTCATTTTCATAAATATATGCCTGATTAGCTCCATTGATAGGCTGCTTTTATTCATTTATTTTTTTTTCCGATTTAGAAGCACTTGAGCTTTTCAGCTTTTGGCTCGGTGCCATGGACATCGTAACCCTTCGGTTCGGTGCCACGAACACGGGGAATCTGTGGCTTTTTCTGTCATCCCGCGGAATTGAACCCGCACACACAGAGGGATAGTCACCAGTAGTCCAACGCGCTACGAACACGCTGGGCAGATGGGAGCTTTTATCTTGAACACCCGTATATTTGCAAGAGACCAAACTCTATTGAATGTATTTGATATGAGTTATGCCCTGACACTCCCAACTACTATATCCAGATTGAACAAACCTGACTTCAACATTAATTGATTCAAACAATTTATCTTACAAGTTATCGCATCTGATTTACTTTTTATATCCATTACTAGAATAGTCACAGTCTAAGTATAATTCATCTTTGGAATCATTTAACGTAAGCTCAACAGCTTGCTCTGTTGTTATTCTTCCTTCACCCCTAGGAAGGCATAGGTCCTCAACCAAGGTCTTCCAAGCCCTCCTAGTCAAGGCCAACTTTTCCAGATCTCTCTCATTTTTTACATTCCGTCTCCAATTCCTGCCTCCAGGTGTTCCTGGGTCTTCCTTAACCTCTATTACCCATTGTTATCCTTTAAGAGTAGCAATTTCCGAAACTGGTAGTCCATGTTTTCTTAACAAAAACAATAACAATTTAACTTTTAAACTACAAAAAATGTGCACACTGTGTCTGCCATCTTGCAGAACTAATTAGTAACATGTGGGTTGTGTTTGACTTCACATTTGTACACAATGTTAGGGCGGGTGTTTTACATCTCAGAACCATATTTCAGGTTCTAAGGGTTGAACCTCTCCACCCCCACTTTTAATGTTAGACACCCATACTCGTGTTATATACCAACATTGTCGTACATCTTTCGCATCACTGTTAGTCAGCCCTTCCTTCCCACAATGTTGTCATCCACTTTCTTCTCTTCTCCCCACATCCATTCCATCCAATGCTAGACACACCCACATGTACAAAGCCACCAAGGCTAGACCTAAAACCATGACTTCAATATTTGTGCACAAACATAAGTACACATTGGTGTATTGTAACTTTTATCAATATCTCTCTAGCCATAACATAAACAATTGTTTAAACTAACTTCTGTCTTGTTGTTCATTGAATGTTGTCCGCTTGATTTGTTTCTTCAAGACCCAGCCCAACAATTATCAAGAGAGGGCCAATGCATCATCTAAAGATAGACCATATCTTCATTGACAAATGTCCATTAAAATAATTCAATGGCTTTACATACCTAGGGAGCATTTTTACAGCAAATGGAAGAATAACTAATGAAATCCAACATAGATGCAACAAAGCAAATCAAATAATAGGACAAATGGCGCCATTTCAAATGCAAACATGTCACCATGCACACAAAAAAAGCATTGTTCAACCCAATTTTTCTCCCAACATTATGAGGCTTTAACCTCAGCATAGTCAGCTGGATTATCGTTACAAGTTGACAGGGGGACTCAAACCTCAGCATAGTCAGCTGGATTATCGTTACAAGTTGACAGGGGTTCAAACCTCAGCATAGTCAGCTGGATTATCGTTACAGGGGGACTCAAACCTCAGCAAAGTCTGCTGGACTGTCGTCACAAGTTGACAGGAGCACAAACCTCAGCAAAGTCTGCTGGATTATCGTTACAAGTTGACAGGAGCACTAACCTCAGCAAAGTCTGCTGGATTATCGTTACAAGTTGACAGGGGCACTAACCTCAGCATAGTCAGCTGGATTATCGTTACAAGTTGACAGGAGCACTAACCTCAGCATAGTCTGCTGGATTATCGTTGAGATGGTTTCTAACCTCAACATAATCAGCTAGATTATCGTTATTAGTTGACAATGGTTTCAACAATAGTTGACGTTTACTGAATCATCTCCGGAGCTACTGTGTAATCACTCTGACGCTAACATTCCCATCTACAGAAACGGACTAGCACTAGTAGGACCCTGATAACATTGTCCTTGATTCTGTCCAGCAATAATTTGTTTATTTATTCGCCCGTGTGTTGTCAGGGCTCGCAAGTGGAGCAAAGAATAATAACACTGCGACTTTAAAGTCATGTCGTTAGAGACGACTGAGGTAGTGGTCTAGGAAAGCTGACGTAGTAAATCTTCTTCTTTGCGTTCGTTCTTTACGACCAACTTTAATCACTCTTGTGATATGTTTGATCTTTGCGAAGAACGTGTATACGTTGCACATTGGTTTGGTAGGCCCTAAGCGCATAGACTTCTACACGTTTAGGACATGTGCATCCGATTTCAGCCAAACCCTAGTAAATAAAAATCATCGCAGAAATCGGATGTGCTGGCCTACTTGTAGTCTCATAACTGTCACAACGTATAATCACAAATAGTACTTTAACAAGTGCTGGATATGGAGCATTCGAAGAAGAAGAAGTAGTAGCTTACTTGTTTCTAGACAAACATAACTAATATGACAATTCTAACAATTACCTGTAATATATTTTTACCTGACTCACTTGGTGTCAGTTCTTTGATCTAACCAATATAGGGTGGCACTTAAGGCTAGTTTTAATGCATTATAATAGTTATTATAATAGCAGCGATCAGATCACCAAAAAGCTGATACCTCGCAAAGTCGATCTTTTCATTTTTGATAAATCGATCTCTTTATGTAAACATGGCCAGCTGATAAGACCTAGTCCCACAAAAGAAGAAGATAGTGTTAGCCATGGTTTATATTTAATGTTGCTGTGTGGGGGACAATACATCAATCATACAGATTGACGTGTCTGTCAGATAGACTAGTAGGAATCTATACTTATCTGGTGGTCGGATCTATTGATAGATGGAATTCTTGGTGGAGATAAGTGGGTGGTGCAAATACCATTTTCCCGCATAAATCTCCATAGATTTGCATTTCTCACAGACGTGCAACACATCGACAGTATAACCCAGTCACAGGAGTATTAGTAATATATTAGTCAAACATACAGATAGGCATGGTGATAGTCACCTGAAATATAGGTCAGACATACACAGGGACGGTCAATTCCAATATTGGCCAAAGTTAGAAAAGGGCAAGCCACCTGCAATTTATTACATATAGACCGTGCTGATAGTCACACTTAGACCGTGTCGATAGTCACACTTAGACCGTGCTGATAGTCACACTTAGACCGTGTCGATAGTCACACTTAGACCGTGTCGATAGCCACACTTAGACCGTGCTGATAGTCACACTTAGACCGTGCTGATAGTCACACTTAGACCGTGCTGATAGTCACACTTAGACCGTGCTGATAGTCACACTTAGACCGTGTCGATAGCCACACGTAAAATACAATTTATCACATATAGACCGTGCTGATAGTCACACTTAGACCGTGCTGATAGTCACACTTAGACCGTGTCGATAGCCACACGTAAAATACAATTTATCACATATAGACCGTGCTGATAGTCACACTTAGACCGTGCTGATAGTCACACTTAGACCGTGTCGATAGCCACACGTAAAATACAATTTATCACATATAGACCGTGCTGATAGTCACACTTAGACCGTGTCGATAGCCACACGTAAAATAAATCACACATTTAGTAATAATAATAGCCGTCCATCGCAAGCGATGATGACAACAGTCTCAGGCGTGGGCTGCTGCACCTCCTGGTGTGTGCGGAGGTGACTGTAAAGTTCAATCCTGGAACATAATCCCCTACCACAGGTGCGGCATACATGATCAAGATTAGATATGTGGGTGTTGTGTCTTTTCGCGCAGCTCGTTTTCTCTGTGCCTCAACGGCACGATGATTCTCAGATAAGCGAGTTCCTCTTTTGTTGTTACATCGCCACATTTGGCGATCTTGCTCAAGGGATTCCGCGCGTGGTGTCTATATCGAAGTATTTCAGAGACACTTTAAGAGTGTCTTTAAAGCGTTTTCTCTGTCCACACATATAGACCCTGCTGATAGTCACACGCAATATGTCACACATAGACCGTGTCGATAGCCACACGCAATATGTCACACATAGACCGCGTCGATAGCCACACGCAATATGTCACACATAGACCATGTCGATAGCCACACGCAATGTCACACATAGACCGTGTCGATATCCACACCCAATGTCACACATAGACCGTGTCGATAGCCACACGCAATATGTCACACATAGACCGTATCGATAGCCACACGCAATATATCACATATAGATCGTATCGATAGTCACACGCAATATGTCACACATAGACCGTGTCGATAGCCACACGCAATATATCACACATAGACCGTGTCGATAGCCACACGCAATATATCACACATAGACCGTATCGATAGCCACACGCAATATATCACATATAGATCGTATCGATAGTCACACGTAATATGTCCCACATAGACGCGTCGATAGCCACACCCAATGTCACACATAGACCGTGTCGATAGCCACACGCAATATGTCACACATAGACCGTGTCGATAGCCACACGCAATATATCACACATAGACCGTATCGATAGCCACACGCAATATTAGTCCAACACACAGACAGAGTGTATGGGTGTCACAATGACAGATATATGATCTGATGTATAAAGCTGTGAACCCGTGGTGCCTGCACAAACACTATCTCCTACACTTTTTCACATTTCCTTACAGAACATTTATTTTTGTTTTTTGTTAGTCTCTCAATCAATGACGTTAGTTTGTCGTACAAATAAGTACGTTTGTTTGTTCTTCGATGCAATGATGTTGTTTGTCCTTCCAACTTTTTTAAAGTGACGCTTGTTTGTCTCGAGCCGCTAGATAATGACGATCGTGTAGTAGCAAATAATGACGATCGTTTGTGCTAGCAAAAAATGACGTATCAACTACAATTACGTCAGTCAAGTCAAGTAGTAGCTGTCCCTTGCGGAACGTCGATTTCATCACAGCCCGACTGAAAAACTATCTGTCTCTAGCAAGTTCTCCTGTCTTCTCCAGCGTCATGTTCGTGATGTCCTGCTACCACCTTCGTCTTGGTCGTCCCTTGCCGTGTACTCCAGAAACCATGCCTTCTATTACCGCTTTGATGTCCTGCTACCACCTTCGTCTTGGTCGTCCCTTGCCGTGTACTCCAGAAACCATGCCTCTATTACCGCTTGATGTCCTGCTACCACCTTCGTCTTGGTCGTCCCTTGCCGTGTACTCCAGAAACCATGCCTTCTATTACCGCTTTGATGTCCTGCTACCACCTTCGTCTTGGTCGTCCCTTGCCGTGTACTCCAGAAACCATGCCTTCTATTACCGTTCTCTCCAAACCACTGTGACGTTTAATGTGGCAAAACATTTAATCTTCCGTATACTTTTTTTCTACTTCAGTAGAAAACTTAAATGTCTGGGACATGTGAGAAGAATGGGATATAGGTCGACCCGTCTCTCAATTGGGTACCAGGAAGAACCCTTGGAATTAAAGGATGTCGACGAGATGTTGTTCACATTACCCATCGTGTGCCGACGATCAATGAAAAATACGGGTCTAACACAGTATTACTCAATATAACTCGAAGTATGAAAAAGGATTCCAAATATGACAAGACAGCTAATCTGATATTTCACAAAGATGCGGGAGTTTGCAATCACTAAATTACTAAGCATGTAACGAATACAACATGAGAATAAACATCGACAAAACAGAAGTAATGACATTCGCCAGAGAGGAAAGCACTACCAATATCTCTATCGACAATTGCCCACTAAATCAAGTAAAAGACTTCACATACCTGGGGAGCATTTTTCAGCAAACGGAAGAATAACTAATGAAATTCAACACAGATGCAACAAAGAAATCAAATGCTAGGCAAATGGCGTCCATTTTAAGATGCAAACACGTCACCATGAACACAAAAGAGCAATGTTCAACACAATCTTTCTCCCCACATTATGTTACCAGTGCCAGACCTGAACGCTGACAACAAACGATAGAAGAAAACTAGTCACTACAGAGATGGAGTGTCTACGCAGAATGCTGGTGTAACAAGAAGAGACCGGTTGAGAAATGAGGACATCAGAAAAAAGTGGGTACAACATCAGTACTAGACTTCATCAAGAAACAACAAATTAAATGGTTCGGCCACGTAAGCAGATTACCATCAGACAGTGCACCCAAAGAGCAATGCTGCTCCGATACAATGGGTACAAAGCAAAAGCTGGCCAGCAAAAGATGGACCTCAGAGATAACAGAGGCGACGAAAGAGACTATCTACAAAGCGCATACTAGGGCCCGTTTTAGAAATATCTTCTTGACCTGACGCTGTGAGGCAAACAGGATTCGAGAAGAAGAAAGAAGAAGAAGAAAGAAACTACTGTTACTTCAGATTCTATCATCTCGTATGTCTCTCATCAAATAGCTTTCCCTAGCAGAACTTGCCCTAACAGTCCTTGGAATTCTCTCTTTCATATGACAGATGTTCCGCCTCTGAAGCCGTCATTCTCAAATCATCAATTATATCCTGAATCCATCTTCTCCGTGGTCTTCCTCTTTGATGAAGGTCTCCTTCCATAATGGTCTACTCAAACCGTTTATGTCTCTTTGTATGTCCAAAATACTTCAATTTTTTTCTCATTCTTGTTGTACCATCAGCCAGTTGTTTTTTATTTTGAGTTCTTTCTAGATATATCTATTTGTTCTTTTCTCTGTCCATGATATACGGATGACTCTTCTGTAACACTTATATTAAAAAACAGATATATGTTTTCCCACTGCCTTGTTAAATGTCCTTGCTTCACACCCATACGCTGCCACTTGACATATGCATGCTTTTAACCCACAGGTTAGATACTGTATATGACTAGTCTGTGTCAATATGACTGATTGTAAAAGTAAAGGAACCCTTTCATACCTCGTGGTACATAGGGCAATACAGTGTTAGGCCTGTATTTTTCATTCGTACACGATGGTGATGTGTCGCATCAGGGCCTCCTATTCCCAGAGCATCGCCATGAGCTGGTCGACTGAGCATCGCGGTCGGAAATTCCACGCCTGCGGAGTTCAGACCATCAGCTTGAGAGCAGTTCAGTACTAACTCGCTCATCGCGGTCAAAATTCATGCCACTGCATTGACCACATGTTAAACAGTGTGTCTGATGACTAGTCTGGTCAATATAACTGATTGTACCCATGTTAAACAGTGTGTCTGATGACTAGTCTGTGTCAATATAACTGATTGTACCCACATGTTAAACAGTGTGTCTGATGACTAGTCTGTGTCAATATAACTGATTGTACCCACATGTTAAACAGTGTGTCTGATGACTAATCTGTGTCAATATAACTGATTGTACCCACATGTTAAACAGTGTGTCTGATGACTAATCTGTGTCAATATAACTGATTGTACCCACTTGTTAAACAGTGTGTCTGATGACTAATCTGTGTCAATATAACTGATTGTACCCACATGTTAAACAGTGTGTCTGATGACTAGTCTGTGTCAATATAACTGATTGTACCCACATGTTAAACAGTGTGTCTGATGACTAGTCTGTGTCAATATAACTGATTGTACCCACATGTTAAACAGTGTGTCTGATGACTAGTCTGTGTCAATATAACTGATTGTACCCACATGTTAAACAGTGTGTCTGATGACTAGTCTGTGTCAATATAACTGATTGTACCCACATGTTAAACAGTGTGTCTGATGACTAGTCTGTGTCAATATAACTGATTGTACCCACATGTTAAACAGTGTGTCTGATGACTAGTCTGTGTCAATATAACTGATTGTACCCACTTGTTAAACAGTGTGTCTGATGACTAGTCTGTGTCAATATAACTGATTGTACCCACTTGTTAAACAGTGTGTCTGATGACTAGTCTGTGTCAATATAACTGATTGTACCCACATGTTAAACATTGTGTCTGATGACTAGTCTGTGTCAATATAACTGATTGTACCCACATGTTAAACAGTGTGTCTGATGACTAGTCTGTGTCAATATAACTGATTGTACCCACATGTTAAACAGTGTGTCTGATGACTAGTCTGTGTCAATATAACTGATTGTACCCACATGTTAAACAGTGTGTCTGATGACTAGTCTGTGTCAATATAACTGATTGTACCCACATGTTAAACAGTGTGTCTGATGACTAGTCTGTGTCAATATAACTGATTGTACCCACTTGTTAAACAGTGTCTGATGACTATGTTAAATAACTGATTGTACCCACTGTTAAACAGTGTGTCTGATGACTAGTCTGTGTCAATATAACTGATTGTACCCACATGTTAAACATTGTGTCTGATGACTAGTCTGTGTCAATATAACTGATTGTACCCACTTGTTAAACATTGTGTCTGATGACTAGTCTGTGTCAATATAACTGATTGTACCCACATGTTAAACAGTGTGTCTGATGACTAGTCTGTGTCAATATAACTGATTGTAACATTTAAACAGTGGTCGATACTAGTCTGTGTCAATATAACTGATTGTACCACATTTAACAGTGTGTCTGATGACTAGTCTGTGTCAATATAACTGATTGTACCCACATGTTAAACAGTGTGTCTGATGACTAATCTTGTAGTGCTGAATATCCAATACTGATTGACCCACATGTTAAACAGTGTGTCTGATGACTAGTCTGTGTCACATAAACGTGTCTGATGTAGTCCAACATTGTACCAGTTAAACAGTGTGTCTGATGACTAGTCGTGTCTTCTCTTCTTCTTCTGCGAACGCATCATATCGATCACTTGTTAAACTACTTTTTGTTATCTGTATGTAATGCGAACCTCAGAGCAATTGTACTGTGTGCCAGCTACAAGTAGGCCGGCCCGTCCGATTTCTGTATCGCTTATTATTTACTATGGTAGTTTCCCTAGGCCCCTACCTCAGTCGCCTCTTACGACATGCTTTGTAGATCGCAATGTTACTATTCTTTGCTTCCCTTGCGCACACGGGTACAGTCCATGTCAGTATGACTGATTTTTCCCACAGGATAGATAATGTGACTTAAAAATATTAAGATGGCAACTAAAGCATTGTATACACGAGAAAACTGTGAATTATAACGTGAAGGAAAGCCTGGTACATACACAGAGTTAAACACACAACAATTTCAAGAATATAATTGACAAATCTCAGAGCGGCATAACGGAATGTACAGCATATATATGTATGTACATGTAACTGGCAAGCAGCTTGTCACCTCTGTTACACTGACACAAGCAGCTTGTCACCTCTTTTACACTGACAATGGAGTCTATTAAATACGATTCATAAAAGTCAAATCTCTGTTGACACGAAAGAGAAGAGCACTTGGGACAGATCTTAAATGTAAACATAATCCGGGTATCTCTACCACTGACAGCTGGTTACCTTCTGCTGAACAATTGTTTTACTAGCAAGCCTCAGTGTTTGTGCTACTTTCGGATTCATTGAGTTATTTATTTCATATCGTCAATGTCTGTTTTTGTAAGTTTTTAATGTTGTTGAGCTTGTCTTGTTTTATGTTGTTGAGTTTGTTCTTGTTTTATGTTGTTGAGTTTGTTCTTGTTTTATGTTGTTGAGTTTGCTCTTGTTTTATGTTGTTGAGTTTGTTCTTGTTTTATGTTGTTGAGTTTGTTCTTGTTTCATGTTGTTGAGTTTGTTCTTGTTTTATGTTGTTGAGTTTGCTCTTGTTTTATGTTGTTGAGTTTGTTCTTGTTTTATGTTGTTGAGTTTGTTCTTGTTTTATGTTGTTGAGTTTGTTCTTGTTTTATGTTGTTGAGTTTGTTCTTGTTTTATGTTGTTGAGTTTGTTCTTGTTTAATGTTGTTGAGTTTGTTCTTGTTTTATGTTGTTGAGTTTGTTCTTGTTTTATGTTGTTGAGTTTGTTCTTGTTTTATGTTGTTGAGTTTGTTCTTGTTTTATGTTGTTGAGTTTGTTCTTGTTTTATGTTGTTGAGTTTGTCTTGTTTCTATGTTGTTGAGTTTGTTTTGTTTATATGTTGTTGAGTTTGTTCTTGTTTTATGTTGTTGAGTTTGTTCTTGTTTTATGTTGTTGAGTTTGCTCTTGTTTTATGTTGTTGAGTTTGTTCTTGTTTTATGTTGTTGAGTTTGGTCTTGTTTTATGTTGTTGAGTTTGTTCTTGTTTTATGTTGTTGAGTTTGTTCTTTGTTTTGTATTTGTTTGAGTTTGTTTGCTTGTTTTATGTTGTTGAGTTTGTTCTTGTTTTATGTTGTTGAGTTTGTTCTGTTTTATGTTGTTGAGTTTGTCTTGTTTTATGTTGTTGAGTTTGTTCTTGTTTTAGTTGAGTTGTCTGTTATGTTGTTGGTTCTTGTTTTATGTTGTTGAGTTTGTTCTTGTTTTATGTTGTTGAGTTTGCTCTTGTTTTATGTTGTTGAGTTTGTTCTTGTTTTATGTTGTTGAGTTTGGTTCTTGTTTTATGTTGTTGAGTTTGCTCTTGTTTTATGTTGTTGAGTTTGTTCTTGTTTTATTTTGTTGAGTTTGTTCTTGTTTTATGTTGTTGAGTTTGTTCTGTTTTATGTTGTTGAGTTTGTTCTTGTTTCATGTTGTTGAGTTTGTTCTTGTTTTATGTTGTTGAGTTTGTTCTGTTTTATGTTGTTGAGTTTGTTTTGTTTTATGTTGTTGAGTTTGTTCTTGTTTTATGTTGTTGAGTTTGTTCTTGTTTTATGTTGTTGAGTTTGTTCTTGTTTTATGTTGTTTAGTTTGTTCTTGTTTTATGTTGTTGAGTTTGTTCTTGTTTTATGTTGTTGAGTTTGTTCTGTTTTATGTTGTTGAGTTTGTCTCTTGTTTTATGTTGTTGAGTTTGGTTCTTGTTTTATGTTGTTGAGTTTGTTCTGTTTTATGTTGTTGAGTTTGTTCTTGTTTTATGTTGTTGAGTTTGCTCTTGTTTTATGTTGTTGAGTTTGTCTTGTTTTATGTTGTTGAGTTTGTTCTTGTTTTATGTTGTTGAGTTTGTTCTTGTTTAATGTTGTTGAGTTTGTTCTTGTTTTATGTTGTTGAGTTTGTTCTTGTTTTATGTTGTTGAGTTTGTTCTTGTTTTATGTTGTTGAGTTTGTTCTTGTTTTATGTTGTTGAGTTTGTTCTTTTTTTATGTTGTTGAGTTTGTTCTTGTTTTATGTTGTTGAGTTTGTTCTTGTTTTATGTTGTTGAGTTTGTTCTTGTTTTATGTTGTTGAGTTTGTTCTTGTTTTATGTTGTTGAGTTTGTTCTTGTTTTATGTTGTTGAGTTTGTTCTTGTTTTATGTTGTTGAGTTTGTTCTTGTTTTATGTTGTTGAGTTTGCTCTTGTTTTATGTTGTTGAGTTTGTCTTGTTTTATGTTGTTGAGTTTGTTCTTGTTTTATGTTGTTGAGTTTGCTTTGTTTTATGTTGTTGAGTTTGTTCTTGTTTTATGTTGTTGAGTTTGTTCTTGTTTTATGTTGTTGAGTTTGCTCTTGTTTTATGTTGTTGAGTTTGTCTTGTTTTATGTTGTTGAGTTGCTTTGTTTTATTTGTTTTATGTTGTTGAGTTTGTTCTTGTTTTATGTTGTTGAGTTTGTTTGTTTTATGTTGTTGAGTTTGTTCTTGTTTTATGTTGTTGAGTTTGGTCTTGTTTTATGTTGTTGAGTTTGTTATTGTTTTATGTTGTTGAGTTTGTTCTTGTTTTATGTTGTTGAGTTTGTTCTTGTTTTATGTTGTTGAGTTTGTTCTTGTTTTATGTTGTTGAGTTTGCTCTTGTTTTATGTTGTTGAGTTTGTCTTACTTGTATTACATCTTATGTTTAGTTGTTTCTCTTATGTTGTGAGTTGTTACTTCTTAGTTGTGAGTTTGTTCATCGTTTGTTGTTAGTTTTTTACATCTTATGTTGTAGTTGTATTCATCTTATGTTGTTAGTTGTATCATCTTTATGTTGTAGTTTGACTTTATGTTGTAGTTGTTATCATGTTTGTTTTATGTTGTATTACTCTTTGTTTATGTTGTATTCTTCTTTATGTTGTGAGTTTGTTATATGTTTGTTGAGTTGTCATGTACATTTATGTTGTTGAGTTGTTAACATGTTTTATGTAGTTGTTTATTCAGTTTATCATTGTTGAGTATGTTCTTGCTTTTGTTGTAGTTTTTCGATTACTTGCTAAAGACTTTGATCTCTTTTATGTTTGAACCTTGTGACTGACTGCTGTCCCAGTTTCGTACTCGTTCTCATGTGCTTTGAGTTTGCTTTGAATGTGTTGTTTTCGCGCAGTGTTGGTGTTGGTCCTTTACTGTTGTCTGAGTGAAACTTTGCTCCCTTTAGTAACTATGCATCTGAGCCGCTTTCCATCTGCAGTTCTCCCTTGCCATTGCTCACATGTCTGAACATGGTCCTGTTTTATGTTAGGAGCTGCTGTTTATATAAGTTGAGTTTCACAAAGTCTATCATTCATGTTCAGAGCTTTGGTCTTTATATGTTGTATTTGGATCTTGTTTGAGATATCATACTTTCTGTCTAATGTCTGTTGCAGTATTTTCATTTTTTATCTAATCAGATCATTCTAGTTTTAAACAGTAGTTTCTACTGGAAGTTGTGGACGTTAGCTGTTGAGTGTTCTATGTTTATGTTTTGAGGTGTTCTGTACGTTGACATTGTTCTGTTTTAGATGTTGGCTTAGTCTTTATAACTTTTTGCATTGCTCTTGTTTATGCTTGATTGTATCTGCTTTATGTCGACTGACATGAGATCTGTTATTGTGATTTGTCTCTTGTTTTATTGTTAGTACTCACTATTTCTTTTGTTGAGTTGATACTTGTGCTTTATGTTGTTAGCTTTGTCTGTTATTATCGATTCTCAGTTTGCTGAGTAACGCAGTATGTCTGCCTGTTTGATTCTGCTTGAGTTTGCTCTGTTTTCATAGTCATTAGCCAATTTGTTTTAAGGACTTGAGTTTGCCTGTTCATGTTTTGAGTTTTGTTCGTTTAGTTAGTTTTTGTTATATGTTGACTTAATTTATCTCTAAATTTATGAATCTGAAGTTCTATGACATGTAGTCAGTTTGATTTGTTCTGCCTTCTAGATTAAAAAGTTTACAAATCCTAACTTAGAGCTTGTTCTAATGTTGTGAATTGTCTGTTATATGTTCTTGAATTGTTATTATTTTAAATTTGTTGCAGCAGTTTTATGTTGAGTTGTCTTGTAATAATGTCATCTCATGAGTTGGTCATGAGTGTTGAGTTGCACATTTTTTACGCTGTTGAGTGCGTTTATGCCTGTATGAGTTGGATCTTGTTTTATTTGCATGAGTTTGCTGTTTCATGTCAGTTGATTGACATGGTTTATGGTTCAGCTTTGCTTGTTTGTCTTATGATTTGGTTTTTTTTCATGTTGTGTGGGTTTGGTCTTGTTTTGCATGTTGTTGAGTTTGATGTCTTTATGTTGATTGAGTTGATGTATATGTCATGTTGATGTTGTTGTAATATGTGATTGAGTGCTGTTTGTATGTTGTGATTAAGTCTGATTATTGTTGAGGTACTGATTTCAGCTGCCTACCTTGCAGCTTAGCCAAGTTGATGAAGTTTACTTCATTGCACGGGTTGTTAGTCTTGCTCTGTCTTGATGCGCATCTGCCGAGTTTGTCATGTTATGACTTGTTGAGGCATCTGAGTTTCTGAGGAAAACTTGTTTGTGAACTGAACAGCGCGGTCAGATTGACCTACGCTTGTGAGCTTGCATGGCTTATCTTAGCCATGAGTTGACTCTGTCTTAACGAGGCTGTCACCTGGTTTATGCATGAAATCTGAGCTTAGTTTATGTTGTTGGAGTTTGAATCTTGATTAATGAGTGAGATCTTAGACATCTGTGTCCAAGCTTGATTGAGCTCAGTCTTAAGTGTTGAGTTGTCCTTTAGAATGCGTCTGTCTGAGTTGGTCCCAGAAACTTTATGATTGTTGGATTTGCTTGTTTTATGTGTTGAGTTTGGTCTTGTTTTATGTTGTTGAGTTTGTTCTTGTTTTATGTTGTTGAGTTTGCTTTGTTTTATGTTGTTGAGTTTGTTCTTGTTTTATGTTGTTGAGTTTGTTCTTGTTTAATGTTGTTGAGTTTGTTCTTGTTTTATGTTGTTGAGTTTGCTTTGTTTTATGTTGTTGAGTTTGTTCTTGTTTTATGTTGTTGGTTTGCTTGTTTTATGTTGTTGAGTTTGTTCTTGTTTTATGTTGTTGAGTTTGCTTTGTTTTATGTTGTTGAGTTTGCTCTTGTTTTATGTTGTTGAGTTTGCTTTGTTTTATGTTGTTGAGTTTGGTCTTGTTTTATGTTGTTGAGTTTGTTCTTGTTTTATGTTGTTGAGTTTGCTTTTGTTTATGTTGAGTTTGCTTTGTTTTATGTTGTTGAGTTTGGCTTGTTTTATGTTGTTGAGTTTGCTTTGTTTTATGTTGTTGAGTTTGTTCTTGTTTTATGTTGTTGAGTTTGTTCTTGTTTTATGTTGTTGAGTTTGTTCTTGTTTTATGTTGTTGAGTTTGCTCTTGTTTTATGTTGTTAGTTTGCTCTTGTTTTATGTTGTTGAGTTTGGTCTTGTTTTATGTTGTTGAGTTTGTTCTTGTTTTATGTTGTTGAGTTTGTTCTTGTTTTATGTTGTTGAGTTTGTTCTTGTTTTATGTTGTTGAGTTTGGTCTTGTTTTATGTTGTTGAGTTTGCTCTTGTTTTATGTTGTTGAGTTTGCTTTGTTTTATGTTGTTGAGTTTGCTTTGTTTTATGTTGTTGAGTTTGCTCTTGTTTTATGTTGTTGAGTTTGTTCTTGTTTTATGTTGTTGAGTTTGGTCTTGTTTTATGTTGTTGAGTTTGCTCTTGTTTTATGTTGTTGAGTTTGCTCTTGTTTTATGTTGTTGAGTTTGTTCTTGTTTTATGTTGTTGAGTTTGTTCTTGTTTTATGTTGTTGAGTTTGGGTTTTTGTTTTATGTTGTTGAGTTTGTTCTTGTTTTATGTTGTTGAGATTGCTCTTGTTTTATGTTGTTGAGTTTGCTCTTGTTTTATGTTGTTGAGTTTGTTTGTTTTATGTTGTTGAGTTTGTTCTTGTTTTATGTTGTTGAGTTTGTTCTTGTTTTATGTTGTTGAGTTTGCTTTGTTTTATGTTGTTGAGTTTGCTTTGTTTTATGTTGTTGAGTTTGTTCTTGTTTTATGTTGTTGAGTTTGGTCTTGTTTTATGTTGTTGAGTTTGCTTTGTTTTATGTTGTTGAGTTTGCTTTGTTTTATGTTGTTGAGTTTGGTCTTGTTTTATGTTGTTGAGTTTGCTTTGTTTTATGTTGTTGAGTTTGCTCTTGTTTTATGTTGTTGAGTTTGTTCTTTTTTTATGTTGTTGAGTTTGTTCTTGTTTTATGTTGTTGAGTTTGTTCTTGTTTTATGTTGTTGAGTTTGCTTTGTTTTATGTTGTTGAGTTTGGTCTTGTTTTATGTTGTTGAGTTTGTTCTTTTTTTATGTTGTTGAGTTTGTTCTTGTTTTATGTTGTTGAGTTTGTTCTTGTTTTATGTTGTTGAGTTTGGTCTTGTTTTATGTTGTTGAGTTTGCTCTTGTTTTATGTTGTTGAGTTTGTTTGTTTTATGTTGTTGAGTTTGCTTTGTTTTATGTTGTTGAGTTTGCTCTTGTTTTATGTTGTTGAGTTTGTTCTTGTTTTATGTTGTTGAGTTTGGTCTTGTTTTATGTTGTTGAGTTTGCTCTTGTTTTATGTTTTGAGTTTGTTTGTTTTATGTTGTTGAGTTTGTTCTTGTTTTATGTTGTTGAGTTTGTTCTTGTTTTATGTTGTTGAGTTTGTTCTGTTTTATGTTGTTGAGTTTGTTCTTGTTTTATGTTGTTGAGTTGCTCTTGTTTTATGTTGTTGAGTTTGCTCTTGTTTTATGTTGTTGAGTTTGCTTTGTTTTATGTTGTTGAGTTTGCTCTTGTTTTATGTTGTTGAGTTTGCTTTGTTTTATGTTGTTGAGTTTGCTTTGTTTTATGTTGTTGAGTTTGTTCTTGTTTTATGTTGTTGAGTTTGGTCTTGTTTTATGTTGTTGAGTTTGTTATTGTTTTATGTTGTTGAGTTTGCTTTGTTTTTCTGTTGTTGAGTTTGGTCTTGTTTTATGTTGTTGAGTTTGGTCTTGTTTTATGTTGTTGAGTTTGCTTTGTTTTATGTTGTTGAGTTTGTTCTTGTTTTATGTTGTTGAGTTTGTTCTTGTTTTATGTTGTTGAGTTTGCTTTGTTTTATGTTGTTGAGTTTGCTCTTGTTTTATGTTGTTTAGTTTGTTCTTGTTTTATGTTGTTGAGTTTGTTCTTGTTTAATGTTGTTGAGTTTGTTCTTGTTTTATGTTGTTGAGTTTGCTCTTGTTTTATGTTGTTGAGTTTTTTCTTGTTTTATGTTGTTGAGTTTGTTCTTGTTTTATGTTGTTGAGTTTGTTCTTGTTTTATGTTGTTGAGTTTGCTCTTGTTTTATGTTGTTGAGTTTGTTCTTGTTTTATGTTGTTGAGTTTGTTCTTGTTTTATGTTGTTGAGTTTGTTCTTGTTTTATGTTGTTGAGTTTGCTTTGTTTTATGTTGTTGAGTTTGTTCTTGTTTTATGTTGTTGAGTTTGCTCTTGTTTTATGTTGTTGAGTTTGTTTTTGTTTTATGTTGTTGAGTTTGTCTTGTTTTATGTTGTTGAGTTTGTTCTTGTTTTATGTTGTTGAGTTTGCTTTGTTTTATGTTGTTGAGTTTGGTCTTGTTTTATGTTGTTGATTTGTCTTGTTTTATGTTGTTGAGTTTGTTCTTGTTTTATGTTGTTGAGTTTGTTCTTGTTTTATGTTGTTGAGAGTCGTTCTTGTTTTATGTTGTTGAGTTTGCTCTTGTTTTATTGTTGTTAGAGTTTGCTTTGATTTTATGTTGTTGAGTTTTTCTTGTTTTATGTTTTTGAGTTGCTTTGTCTTATGTTGTTGAGTTTGTTCTTGTTTTATTTGTTGAGCTTTGCTTTATTTATGTTGTTGAGTCTCTTGTTTTATGTTGTTGAGTTTGCTTTGTTTTATGTTGTTGAGTTTGTTCTTGTTTTATGTTGTTGAGTTTGGTCTTGTTTTATGTTGTTGAGGTTGTTCTTGTTTTATGTTGTTGAGTTTGCTGTTTTATGTTGTTGAGTTGGTCTTGTTTTATATTGTTGGTTTGCTCTTGTTTTATGTTGTTAGTTTGCTTTGTTTTATGTTGTTGAGTTTGGTCTTGTTTTATGTTGTTGAGTTTGTTCTTGTTTTTATTTGTTGAGTTTGCTTTGTATTATGTTGTTGAGTTTAATCTTGTTTTATGTTGTTGAGTTTGTTCTTGTTTTTGTTGTTGAGTTTGCTTTGTTTATGTGTTGAGTTTGTTCCCTGTTTTATGTTGTTGATTTGGTCTTGTTTTATGTTGTTGATTTGTCTTTTTTTATGTTGTTGAGTTTGTCTTACTTGTATTACATCTTATGTTGCAGTTGAATTTCATCTTATGTTGTAGTTGTATAACATCGTTTGTTGTAGTTCATTATTCAGTTTATCATAGTTATATATTCTTCTTCTTCGTGAACGCTCCATTTCGACCACTTCTAACCACTCTTGATCTCTTTATGAGATTTGAACCTAAGAGCGACTGGACGCTGTCCCAGTTATGCGTCACATGCGTTCTGCGACGCTTATTACGCTGAATGTGCTGTCACGGCGCAGTAATTAGGGTGTTGCCTTTGAGTCTACCCTTTCACAAACCAAACTCCTCGCTCCATTAAGTGAAACTAACATTTTGGATGTCATAAATACCATCATGAAGCAGGATTACCCACTTCCCCACACAAGCTATCGTCACCAAATAAACGACCCTCTGAAACCACTCATTTCATTAGCAACTGCTGCTCTAACCACCAAACTACCCTTCCACCAAAGTCTATCATTCCACCACCACACTATTGCAGTCAAACATCCGCTACCGACCCTACCTTTGAGAGATAATCAAATCACTTCGTTTGAATGTCTCAGTCCAGTATTATCATTTGTTGATCCTAACAACAGATCACTTCTAGTTCTTAAACGGAGTATTTCACCCGGAAGTCTAATCGGACGATAGCTAGAAGACATGTTCACGAGTACAAGTTTTAGAAGCGCAGATTCTCACGTTGACATTGTGCAAGCTTTTAGAACTCGGCTTAGTCTTTACTAATCCTTTTTTGCATTGCCTTCGGTATTATTGAATTAGTATCAGCGCCCGTCGACTGACATCAGAGATCTGAAATAGTAGATTTGTCATAGATTCTCTATTGTTAATACTAGCAGTTTTACTCAGAGTTGTCTGTAAACAATGTCATCTACACCGGAAGTTAGAGTAACAAGAGACGATACTAGCGACACATTTCCTTACGCTGGCACGCGCGTTCTGGGAGCCGTACAACTCAACATTGGAATCTTCGTGTTTATACTGGGCATGGTTGACATCGTTCTCACACTGTCCAGTCATGATCGTGACATGCAGAATTATGGTTCACGCTATGAAACTGTTGTCTCCATGACTGTGGTGTCTTCACCCCTGTGGTGTGGGTTGTGGGTAAGCTGTTTTGCAATGTCAGATATGAGTGAGTGAATGTACTTGTCATGTGTGATGTGAGTGAATGAATATGTCATGTGTGATGTTAGTGAATGAATATGTCATGTGTGATGTGAGTGAATGTATATGTCATGTGTGATGTAAGTGAATGTACTTGTCAAGGTAACTGATTTCAAGCATGCACTACCTTGCAGCTTAGCCAAAAAGGGTATGAACCCGAAGGATTTACTTCATTGCACCGGGTTTTATCCCATATAGCTCCGTCCTTCTCCACAGAAGTGGCACGCCACCTGCCGAGAGTATTGCACAGAGTATGAACTCCGTAGCACAGGCAACAATCCTACGAGTTTCTGGGGGAAAACTTCGTTTGTGAACTGAACAGCGCGGTCCAGATTCGAACCTACGACCTTCGTGACGCAAGGCAATGGCTTAACCACTTAGCCACAGAGTAGGACTCGGGGGTACACAAACCAAAACGGGAACTGTACACCAGGCAACAAGAAAACAATGAGGAAATCTGAGCTTAGATTATGTTGTTGGAACACGCGAATCATGACAACACACATGACGGAAGATCTTCAGACAATCTGCAATGTCCGAAAGACTTAGATAACAATGAGACCACAAGTCTTAAGGTTGACATTGTCACCTTTCAAGAGATGCGCCTGTCCGAGTCTGGGTCCCACCAGGAACAGAACTATATGATTTTTGGACCATGAACCTCCTAACGACAGTGCAACAAATAGATGGGACATTACCAAAAAGCAATTACACGAATGAAAGTCTTCGGGGGAAAAAAACAGAACAAGACCATTAACTGGTTTGAAGCAAATCATGCAATACTGCACGGTACATTAAAGTGCATCAGAACGTACACCTAGAATATAAAACAATCCCCAATACTGAGATCATTGTTCAGGTCATGTGTGATTCCTGTATTGACCTATGGTTGTGAAAGTTGGAAATCAACAAAGAAAATGGACAGCTTTGAGAATAAATGTCTCCGAAAATTATTTAAATTAAAATGGAGTGATTTCGTTTCTAACAACACAGTGAGAGATAGAACACACCAACAACCCGTATCAAATATTATAAGGAAACGAAGGTGGAGATATTTAGGTCATGTTCTTAGATCAGACGAAAAGAGACTAAATCGACAAGTCCTTATGTGGTCACCAGTTGGGAAAAGAAAACAAGAAAGTAAACTATTGGGATGTAAAACCATACAAGGTCGCCAACTGCTAGCAACGAACTGCATCACATGGAGATCTAAAACATCTGCCCTATGTGCCGCCTTTGGCACGAAAGGAACAAACTAACTAACTAACTGAGATCATTATGTGACTAGTGTTTATGAGGAGCGGAGTACAAA
Organism: Arion vulgaris; assembly: GCA_020796225.1. Classification (NCBI taxonomy): domain Eukaryota; kingdom Metazoa; phylum Mollusca; class Gastropoda; order Stylommatophora; family Arionidae; genus Arion; species Arion vulgaris. The sequence continues at coordinate 55,398,934 of CM036758.1, read as the reverse complement.
GATGGACAAGACAGTACGCCAACAACAACTGGCTTCGACTCTGTCAAAGCATAGTCATCAGCTGACATCAGAAACATCATGGAGATGTTTGATGGCAAATATAAGATTTAAAAAGTTAGAAAAATATAATTAAAAATATTAGAACAAATATAATAAACATGTTAGAACAAATATTATTTGTAAAATGTTGGAACAACTATGACAATACGTTGGTGCTAGAACAAATATTATTTGTAAAATGTTGGAACAAATATAACAATAAGTTAGTGCTAGAACAAATATTATTTGTAAAATGTTGGAACAAATATGACAATAAGTTTGTGCTAGAACAAATACAATAACAAATATTATTAGAAGTAACATAATTCAATGCTTTGTCTATCTTTTCTTCTTATGTCTTCAGTTTTCTATTGGAGGTGCACTTGGTGTATGCATGACACGTGACAGATCTAGTACTGTATTATACTGTGTAAGTAAAAACGTATATTTTTTGAATATGTTTTATTCCTGTTGTCAATAATAGACACGTGACGGGGCAATAATATCGAAAAAATGAAACAAAATGAAAATCGTGGCATAGCCTAAAGAACGTAGCCATCAACCACAGTAAACAAGTCGTTGATTTTATAGTCACTCATACGTTCAGTAGTTTGTCATTGCTTTCTGAACGGTGAGGTCCATATTTACCTTTTGAACCAGGTACGCTTGGATTCATAATCAAGCTCACTACCGCCTGAGCTACAGACGCTCACAATAATATAGATCATAGTGATAACCTAATCAAGTTGGAGTCAACATTTTGTGAATTTCTGTTCATCACGTCTATTCCTTTTGTAACGTTAGCATCAGATAACATTGTTCATGTTGACATCTCCTCCCCCCTCTCTCTCTCTCTCTCTCTTGTGCCGTTTTAACCCCGGTTGGGCATAGCCCCTCAACCAACTCAGGCCAAGTCTTCATATCTTTAACTATCTTTTGCAACTCCTTCCAGTTCCTTAGCATATCTTTAATGTCTGCCTATATATATATCTTCTCCCTGTATTTCTAAACGTTCATCTCTTACGCTTTCCCTGCGGGTTTCAAAACAATGAAGCACAGAGCAACACGTTCTAAGATTTGCAAAATACAAGGGGACACACAGAGTCCCAGTAGAAGGCTGATGCGTAACATGCTATTACGTGGATTAAGTAAATATAACATTTATTATGGACTCCTGTATCATAAGTAGGGGGCTTCTGTGGCTTAGGGGTTAGTGACTCGGTCTAACCCCGACGTTCTGAGTTCGAATCACGCTGCGGACAATTTTGTTGCAAATTTTTTCGCGTGGATTTGAACAAAAGGACAATGACACCACCCGTTCAGAAAGCACCCGTACTGAACGTAATAATGCCTAGAAAAATTACAAACAGCGTTAAAAGGCTGGGGTTGATTCGCAAAGTCCTGTAAAGGATATGCAATATATATATATATATATAATATATATATATATATATATATATATATATATATATATATATATATATATATATATATATCGTGGAAAGAGGCATGCCGGAAGAGGAAGTCCACGAATAAGATGGATTCAGGATGTAACTGATGGTTTGAACATGGCAGCTCAAAGGCAGGACACCTGGCCTATGAGAGAGAGAAAGTCCGAAGGAATGTAGGGGTGGCAAAGTACAAGTACAAGTTATTTGATATATTATGTTATATATATACTAGTAATTAACCCAATATATATATATATATATATATATATATATATATATATATATATATATATAATATGTGTGTATATATATATATGGTATCTGTATTACTCTGTGACAGAAAGTTGCCTGCCTGGTGCTCAACATATTATGTTGCGCTTTGTTTGGACCTGTCTGTGCGATCATCAGTGCATACATCTCCTACACCGTGAGTACTTATACAAGGTGTTCAACTTAAAAGTAGCCCCAGTCATAAATATAAATTTGCCAGGTACGCATTGCATCTCGTCTTTTTACTATTTAAACCGGTTCTGACTAGCTTGTCCTACGTCACATTTGTTCATCGCCCCTTCCCGCACTACAATTACACACCATCACACAAACTCGACCTATACTACGTTATAACTGAACCTTCCCATTTCCATACATATATGCCAGATTAGCTCCATTCACATGCTGCTTTTAAGTTGAACACCCTGTATATTAGTAATTACTGCGTACATAATATTAGTTTAGTTTGAGTTTAGTTGTTGGATCATTATCACTGCACATCGAAGCAATTAGTCAATCAGTGTTCTAATCTCTCTCAGCGTGTGCCGACTATGTTCCGATCTCCTCCTCGGTATCTCTCTCAGCATGTGTCGACTATGTTCCGATCTTTCCCTCGGTATCTCTCTCAGTGTGTGCCGACTATGTTCCGATCTCCTCCTCGGTATGTCTCTCAGCGTGTGCCGACTTGGTTCCGATCTTTCCCTCGGTATATCTCTCAGCGTGTGACGACTATGTTCCGATCTCTCCTCGTATATCTCCGTGTGGCGACTATGTTCCGATCTCTTCCTCGGTATGTCTCTCAGCATGTGCCGACTATGTTCCGATCTCTCCCTCGGTATATCTCTCAGTGTGTGGCGACTATGTTCCGATCTCTCCCTCGGTATATCTCTCAGTGTGTGCCGACTATGTTCCGATCTCTTCCTCGGTATGTCTCTCAGCATGTGCCGACTATGTTCCGATCTCTCCCTCGGTATATCTCTCAGTGTGTGGCGACTATGTTCCGATCTCTCCCTCGGTATATCTCTCAGTGTGTGGCGACTATGTTCCGATCTCTTCCTCGGTATGTCTCTCAGCATGTGCCGACTATGTTCCGATCTCTCCCTCGGTATATCTCTCAGTGTGTGGCGACTATGTTCCGATCTCCTCGGTATATCTCTCAGTGTGTGCCGATTATGTTCCGATCTCCTCCTCGGTATCTCTCTCAGCGTGTGCCGACTATGTTCCGATCTCCTCCTCGGTATATCTCTCAGCGTGTGCCGACTATGTTCGATCTCTCCTCGGTATGTCTCTCAGAGTGTGGCGACTATGTTCCGATCTCCTCGGTATGTCTCTCAGCGTGGGGCGATTATGTTCCGATCTCCTCCTCGGCATTTCCCTCAGCGTGTGGCGACTAACGACACCGGTTCTTTGTTGGTTTACTATTCTTCTTTGTCTACCAGCATAGTGTTCTTGTCTAGTTACATCAAATTTGACTTGGAATTCTTGCAGTCTGATTAGTGTTGTAGATTCACTACTATTACTTGAATCATTTACACACCCTCTTTCCATTAGGGAATTTATTATATCAGCTAGGTCCATTGTTCGCCCGTTTTTTACAGCAACCATACCTGCAATATAGACACCACATGCTGGGAATCCCTTGCGCAAGATCGCCAAATGTGACGCTGTAACAACACAAGAGGAACTCGCATAGCTGAGAATCATCGTATTGTTGAGGCGCAGAGAAAACGAACTGCGCGTAAAGACAGAACATACAACACGCACATGTCTAACATTGATCATGTATGCCCCACCTGTGGTAGGGAATTGTATTCTAGGATTGGACTCTACACTCACCTCCGCACCCACCAGAGAGATGCAGCAGCATACGTCTGAGACTGTTGTCATCATCGCTTGCGATGGGGGTTGTTATTACTATTACCTGCAAGAGTATCGGCGCGTTCATTTCCCCTTATACCTGCATGCCCTGGCATAAAAATAAAACTTCCTTTGCGTCCTTCCTTTTCCTTTGCGTCCTTCCTTTTCCTTTGCGTCCTTCCTTTTCCTTTGCGTAAAAATAAAACTGATTTTTGTCAGCGTAGACCTTACCATAATATTAATGATTTTTTTATATATAAGTAATTAATGTTGACATATAGTTAGTGAGTACTTGCCTTTTGCAGATAGTTGTGCATCTATCATTCCTTTTTGATGCGCTACATACATACGCACATTTATACACATACATATTCACATATCTGAACAAATATTCACATACAATTCTGTATACATCATCATCATTAAATAGCTTATCCTGAGCTGAATTTTGCCTGTCTTTCGGAATTTCTCTGGTAGGCAAGATGGACGGCCTCTGCATGCGTCATGTTCAAATCATCAATTACATCCTGAATCCACTTTCTCCGTGGTCTTCTTCTTCTTCTCTTTTCCGGTATGCCTCCTTCCATAATGGTCTTCTCCAGCCATTTGTGACTCTTTATTTGTCCAAAATACTTCAATTTTCTAAGAAGACATTGTCATGGACATGTTACATGTGAACTCTAAACTGAAACTCGTGAAAGAACGATTTGCCAAGTAGCATGTCTGAAGAGCCGCCAATGAAATGGACAATGTTGTCAATGGGAAATTAACTTACAAAAAATCTTGCCCTTTGTATTGAGTACATCATAAATAAATGTTTCCTTTGTGTTGAGCATATCATCAATAAATGTTCCTTGTACTATCACAATAAATGCTGTATTTACTACATCATCAATAAATGTTTTCCCTTTGTGTTGAGCATATCATCAATAAATGTTTTCCCTTTGTATTGACTATATCAATAAATGTTTTCCCTTTGTGTTGAGCATATCATCAATAAATGTTTTCCCTTTGTATTGACTATATCAATAAATGTTTTCCCTTTGTGTTGAGCATATCATCAATAAATATTTTCCCTTTGTATTGACTATATCAATAAATGTTTTCCCTTTGTGTTGAGCATATCATCAATAAATGTTTTCCCTTTGTGTTGACTATATCAATAAATGTTTTCCCTTTGTATTGACTATATCAATAAATGTTTTCCCTTTGTGTTGACCCATATCAATAAATGTTTTCCCTTTGTGTTGACTATATCAATAAATGTTTTCCCTTTGTATTGACTATATCAATAAATGTTTTCCCTTTGTGTTGACTATATCAATAAATGTTTTCCCATTGTATTGACTATATCAATAAATGTTTTCCCTTTGTGTTGACCCATATCAATAAATGTTTTCCCTTTGTGTTGACTATATCAATAAATGTTTCCCTTTGTATTGAGGACGTCATCAAATATTAACACATATACCAACATTTGTTTCAGCGTCATAACCTGGCCAAGAGCGACTACCAATGGCTGATTACACTGATCGTCTGCTTCCTGTCTATAATTGAGGTCGTCATGGCAACGGTCAGCGCATCAGTCACGTGCTGTTGTTCTTCAGTACGATCTACACAGGTCATTAGAAATTACCTAGTTTTTCTTTTCTTCTAATTCAAAGCCTTTATTTGACAAGTTAATTCTGTATAAGACTGTTATTGACTGAAATCTGTGTCTATGACAGATGACTTTGACAGTGTCTATGATCAGAAGCCGTTGCTGTAGGATAAATTGATTGATGGCTATGACCATCATCATTGCACTTCGGTGAATAACCATGTTTGTTCCAATCTCTTTGAAAAAGATCGAAAATATTTTTATGATTTTTTATTTTAATATTTTACTGAATTTTACACAGGAAGCGGCCTTTCAGCCTAGTTTAATCGTTTTTTAACTATCGGTGGTTCTTTCACGTGCTCAACTTGAGCAAGGGATCTAGGTTTTATTGTATGTCTTCTATAGGACTAGGAACTCGATCTCATCTATACTGAGATCAGAGATCTCTAGAAAAATATTCCGATCATTCTTCGCAGGGAACGAACTGATGACTTTGGAAGGCGAGACGGGCACTTTACCTTCACGACACAAAAACGCCCGCAACATCATCATTAGTAACATCTTCGTTACATCTTAGTTAATATCATCACTAGTAACATTTTATCTAACATTTTAGCTAACAACATCATCAATAGTAACATTTTGACTAACATCTTAGTTAACATCTTAGTTAAAATCATCACTAGTAACATTTTAGCTAACATCTTAGTTAACATCATCACTAGTAACATTTTAGCTAGCATCATCACTAGTAACATCTTAGCTAACATCCTAGTTAATATCATCACTAGTAACATCTTAGCTAACATCCTAGTTAACATCATCCCCAGTAACATTTTATCTAAGATCTTAGCTAACATCGTTATCAGTAACATCTTAGTTAACATCATCACTAGAAACACCTAGAAACTATCTTAGTTAACATCCTCACTAGAAACATCTTAGCTAACATCCTAGCTAACATCATCACTAGTAGCATTTTAGCTAACATTTTAGTTAACATCATCCCCAGTAACATTTTATCTAAGATCTTAGCTAACATCGTCATCAGTAACATCTTAGTTAACATCATCATTAATAATTGCCACGACTACAATAAAACTATTTTATTTTCAGGTGCATATTTTCGTTAAATCACATGATCTGAATGAAAAAGAGAATGATCACCATAGTAACAGAAAGTCAGAAACTCACTCCCAACCTTCACTTGGTAACACCCACAACTTCAGCAAAGTTAGTGGCAGCTACAACAATAGTAAAACAGCTTCATCTTATTCAAACGAGATCACCAACAATCATAGCAATAACAGAACTAAATTGTCGCCATCAGAATTGTTCATTGTCAAGACACCAGTGATGTCTGATGATAGCTTCAGCAGACAACCAGCTGTCAATGATGTTCGAGAACCTGTTCACACAATACCAGTCAGATCTGAATTACAAGAAGTCGCTAGAGAAGATACCCAGAGCCCGCCCAGTGTTCCTACACTACCAGCTAGAAAAGAGGTTCAAGAAGAAGTCACAGAAGACACCCAGCACACATCCAGCTACGTGGCTTTGAAGAAGTGGGCACTTCCCAATCGGTAGATATGTTGAGTAATTATTTTCACCATCTAGAGCGAGGACTGATGTCCTGAAAGAACTGAATATTAAAGACAATTGGCTGATAAACAACATGCTACACAGAAAAATTGGATACTTTGGTCCCATCAAGAGTCATTATGGCCTGGAGAGAACAATATTAGAGGGCAGGGTCACATGACGCAGAGGCAGACCAAGAAGAAGAAGAAGGCTACAAGATATTAAAAAACCATGAATATGACCATCGACGAAGTGGGTGAACTGGCTAGAGACAAAATGAATTTCAGATGCTCTGCAAAGAAAGAAACGTCATATAAAGGATACGATACGCACCTTGATGATGATGAGAGCGATGACATCAGCATGTTAGTTTTATTCTTAAATTATGTTGCTGCAGCTGTTGTCTGATATGCAAATACTGACAACAATGAACTGGTCACATCAAACACCATTAGCAAACTTGTAACAGCAATTAATATATCTCTCTCTCTCTTGCCTGTTATGTCCCTAGGGCTCAGGTCTGCAACACGTGCACACAATTCTTCTCTGTTCTTGACTGTCCTCTGTATTGTGTTCCAGCTGTGATTTATTTCGTGCAGTTCCCGTTCTAATGTTCTAATTCAGGTTATTTTAGATCTTCCACGTTTTCTTGTTTCTTTTGGCGTCCATCTTAGTGCAGTTTTCGTGACATAGTGTCCATGCGTATCACATGTCCGATCCATCTCCAGCATTTCTTTTGTATGATGGTGTTCATATTCTCTTGTTGACGCTGTGTAAGCAGTTCTTCATTAAATATGGTATTTGGCCAGAGAATGAGTAAGACCTTCCGCAGACAGGTTGTATAAATAAAATGTCTTTCCACGCTTTGTTCTTACTTTCTGAGAGCATGCTTGGGGGTCCTGTTGGACAGAGGAATTAAGGTCACTTTCCGAGGATGTCACCACGCATGTGCAGGTCAGCGGTTTTATTTTCACTTCAACAGAAAAACTTGTGACCTTACAGTGGGGTCAAACAAGGGATGTTTCCATCATGAAACCCTACATCCTTTAACCATTCGTCCACAAGCTCTCTGACAAGTTGTATTAAAGATGGCGAGTTTGGACATATCTTATTCTGTCATTATCCAACATTATGTTCCATACAGTAAAGTTGATAACACAAAGCTGCAGTATATATTAATCTTGACTCTGATGCTGTATTGGGTTAATTCCCAATTTACTTCCTGCCTTACTAAGTCTGCTTTTAATGTCAGATCTAGCTTTTTCTTTATGGCTGATAACGCTTCTAAGAAATATGAAAGAAGTTGTATTAGGAAGGATGTTATCTTCTAGTTTGACTGGTGCTGGTGTGATCATGTTCAGATTCATTAATTATGTTTTCTTCTGATTGATTTTATTGTACTGGTTATGGCGACAAGTCTTTTCCTGGATGTCTTTATGTATGTGAGATAGAAGTACGATGTTATCTGCAAAATCTAGGTTTGCCAGTGTGGATGTAAGAGTCCATCTGATACATCTTGTCTTATTTTCAGTTGTTTCACGCATCAACCAAACTATGACAATGTTGAATAGTTGGGCTGATATTACACATCCTTGTCGCACGCCTGTTTTGACTTCAAACTTCAGCACAGAAGTTTCAACACTGCATGTGAGTTTGCTGTAGCAGCTTTTCATGATGTTTATAAAACATAGTAGAATTCCATACAATCTTCGACAAAGACTTTCACGTTGCATGCTATCTGATCAAATGCGTATATCAAATGCTTATTTGAAATCAACCAAGTTGACTTATCTTATATGAGGACAGAAATAGATGAAACTCACTCATTTTAGTTTCCATGGATACAAGAAAACAATATGGTCTATTTAGTGAATATAAGTTAAAAGACACGAAAATGATATATCAACATATTTCAACATGGATATAACAGGGGCTGGTGGAATGGATATACTGTTGGCTGAATGGATTAATTGGTCACTTGTGAATGGATATAACTAGTGCGGCAGTTTGAATTTATTAACTAAGTGGCGCTTAGTGAATGGATATAACTAGTGGCGCTTGTCAATGGATATAACTAGTGCGTTTGTGAATGGTTAACTAGTGGCGGCTGAATGGATATAACTAGTGGCGGAATGGATATAATAGTGGCGGTTGTGAATGGATATAACTATGGCGGCTTGTGAATGATATAACATTAGTGGCGGCTAGTAATGGATAACACTAAGTGGCGCTTGTGAATGGATATAACTAGTGGCGGCTTGTGAATGGATATAATAGTGCGGCTTGTGAATGGATTAACTAGTGGCGGCTTGTGAATGGATATAACTAGTTTGGCTTGTGAATGGATATAACTGTGGCCTTGTGAATGGAATAACATTTGGCTTATGAATGGATATAACTAGTGGCGCTTGTGAATGATATAACTAGTGGCGGCTTGTGAATGGATATAACTAGTGGCGGCTTGTGAATGGATATAACTAGTGGCGGCTTGTGAAGGGATATAACTAGTGGCGCTTGGAAGGGAAAACTATTTGGCTGGAATGGATATAATAGTGCGGCTGGAATGATATTAGTGTATGTGAATGGATATAATTTAGTCTGCAAATGGATATAACCAGTGGGTGGAGGGATATACAGTGCCATCTGAATGGATATTTTAGTGCGGCTTGAATGGATATAACTATGGCGGCTTGTGAATGGATATAACTAGTGGCGGCTTGAATGGATATAATAGTGGCGGCTGGATGGATATAACTATGGCGGCTTGTGAATGGATATAACTAGTGCGGCTTTGAAGGATATAACTAGTGGCGGCTTTGAATGGATATAACTAGTGGCAGCTTGTGAATGGATATAACAGTGGCGCTTGTGAATGGATATAACTATGCGGTTGTGAATGATATAACTAGTGGCGGCTTGTGAATGGATATAACTAGTCGGTTTGTGATGGATATAATAGTGGCGCTTATGAATGGATATAACTAGTGGGCTTGAATGGATATAACTAGTGGCGGCTTGTAATGGATATAACTAGTGGCGGCTGGAATGGATATAACTAGTGGCGGCTTGTGAATGGATAAACAATGGGCTATTGAATGGATATAATGTAAGCGCGGAATGATATAACTAGTGCAGGCTTTGAATGGATATAACAGTGGCGGCTTGTGAATGGATATAACTAGTGGCGGCTTGTGATCATTTTTGTTTGTGGGGCCAGACACATATTTTCGAAAAAATCATGGTTTTGGATTAGATTATATTTCAATATATAAAATAATATATACATGTTACACATTATTTTGGGGGGACCTGGTCCCACTGGCCCCTAATGACGATCCGCCACTGGATATAAAAATGTATGATCCTCATAATTAATCAAAGCTGTAAAAAAAAAAATTAAACTTAGGAGATAGCTTTGTCGACCATATGGGATTAGTATTAATCCTATTATTAAAAAACACGTAATCACAAAGTACTGTAGTTTTACAAATTACAAAAACAATGACAAAATACAGCAACGTTTCGACCAACAAGGTCTTTATCAAGCAAACGAACAACAGAGGGGACACATTTTTTTAAATGGACGACCAAATACAAACGTTTCTAATGAAAATCTGGGAATAAAAACGAATAACGAATAAATGTAACACAAAAGAAACACACATAAAAACTAGAAATAGAACGGAAGAGAAACAATGAAAAATCTAGTAAATATATAACTTGAATACATGCAACATTTACCCATATACCCATTACAAGGCATGGGAAGAGAAAGTACTTAGAAGCATAGGAATGTAATACGTTGAGCCCACGTGGTCGCAAGGTACCATACAAAGAAATCAACCGATTCTCCAGAGCAAATCGACTGCTATCATCCGAGGAACATGATCGGATGGCTGTGACCTGGACATCGTGAGCTCCTAAATAGCCAGTATCATTGAAATGGGTTGCTACAGGGTCCCAGAGCATTGGCGTATGTCGCGCAAGTGTTGGGCGAATCGGTCACTGAGCCTCTTGCCTGTCTCGCCGATATAAGCCTTGTTATACCGCTTGCAGATAATGGCATAGATAAGATTACGGGACTCGCATGTGAAACCATCGTCAATAAGAAACGTGACTAAAGGAAAAGATACAGTACGCGTCTGTATCACATAAGCACACGTGTTGCAACGCCGACGGCCACACTGGACAGTGCCAAAATGAGTCTGGATATTGTACTTAAGGGGACTGTGTACCAACATATCCTTAAGACTTCTGTCCCGTCTGTAAGCCACCAAAGGATAGTTGGGGAAGACAGAACGGGTCTCAGGATATCACTTCTGTCTATCCTTAAGTCAGATCCTGAGACCCGTTCTGTTTTGCCAATCAAATAGTTTTACTGCAGTCTCATCTATCTTTTTATTAGTATTTCTCACGACACCCTACACTATGACAATGGATTCATGACTTCTACTTATCTATTATTTGTTCTACTATAATAGTTGACTGTTAGTATCTCACAGAAAACATGAAAACCTTGATAATATAACGGTTAGTTCAGTTGCTTTGCAGATGCATGGTGCCAGGTTCAAACCCAACTCTTGAAATGCAACAATTCTCAAATCGATCCAGCCTCATTTGGGTTCTAGATAAACACTGGGATGTAAAGACGACCACATCACCATCAAGTGCCGTTGGTAAAACAAAATACTAGCCAAACATAAAAAATCTCACTACTGGTAAAATACGTCGGAGACACTCGCCGGTGCTACGGAGTTCATGCACTGCCTTGAGATATTTATGTGTAAAAAAATATATCAAAGCACACATGGTTATTCACCGAAGTGCAATAATGATGGTCCAGTTAAGGAAGCAAACAGTATTTATCATTATCTAACAAATGTCTACCATTGTATTAGTATCTATCATTATCTAACAAATGTCTACCATTGTATTAGTATCTATCATTATCTAATAAATGTCTACCATTGTATTAGTATCTATCATTGTCTAACAAATGTCTACCATTGTATTAGTATCTATCATTGTCTAACAAATGTCTACCATTGTATTAGTATCTATCATTATCTAACAAATGTCTACCATTGTATTAGTATCTATCATTATCTAACAAATGTCTACCATTGTATTAGTATATATCATTATCTAACAAATGTCTACCATTGTATTAGTATCTATCATTATCTAACAAATGTCTACCATTGTATTAGTATCTATCATTATCTAACAAATGTCTACCATTGTATTAGTATCTATCATTATCTAACAAATGTCTACCATTGTATTAGTATCTATCATTATCTAACAAATGTCTACCGTTGTATTAGTATCTATCATTATCTAACAAATGTCTACCATTGTATTAGTATTTATCATTGTCTAACAAATGTCTACCATTGTATTAGTATCTATCATTATCTAACAAATGTCTACCATTGTATTAGTATATATCATTATCTAACAAATGTCTACCATTGTATTAGTATCTATCATTGTCTAACAAATGTCTACCATTGTATTAGTATATATCATTATCTAACAAATGTCTACCATTGTATTAGTATCTATCATTATCTAACAAATGTCTACCGTTGTATTAGTATCTATCATTATCTAACAAATGTCTACCGTTGTATTAGTATCTATCATTATCTAACAAATGTCTACCATTGTATTAGTATCTATCATTATCTAACAAATGTCTACCGTTGTATTAGTATCTATCATTATCTAACAAATGTCTACCATTGTATTAGTATCTATCATTATCTAACAAATGTCTACCATTGTATTAGTATTTATCATTATCTAACAAATGTCTACCATTGTATTAGTATCTATCATTATCTAACAAATGTCTACCATTGTATTAGTGTTTATCATTGTCTAACAAATGTCTACCATTGTATTAGTATCTATCATTATCTAACAAATGTCTACCGTTGTATTAGTATTTATCATTATCTAACAAATGTCTACCATTGTATTAGTATCTATCATTATCTAACAAATGTCTACCGTTGTATTAGTATCTATCATTATCTAACAAATGTCTACCGTTGTATTAGTATCTATCATTATCTAACAAATGTCTACCGTTGTATTAGTATCTATCATTATCTAACAAATGTCTACCATTGTATTAGTATCTATCATTATCTAATAAATGTCTACCATTGTATTAGTATCTATCATTATCTAACAAATGTCTACCATTGTATTAGTATTTATCATTATCTAATAAATGTCTACCGTTGTATTAGTATCTATCATTATCTAACAAATGTCTACCATTGTATTAGTATTATCATTTCTAATAAATGTCTACCATTGTATTAGTATCTATCATTATCTAACAAATGTCTACCATTGTATTAGTATCTATCATTATCTAACAAATGTCTACCATTGTATTAGTATTTATCATTATCTACTAAATGCTCATTGTATAGTATTATCATTATCTAACAAATGTCTACCATTGTATTAGTATTTATCATTGTCTAACAAGATGTCTGGGCATTGTATTAGTATTTACTCTATCTACAATGTCTGCCATTATTAGTATTTATCATTGCAACAAATGTCTACCATTGTTTTAGTATTACATGACTAACAAATGTCTAAACCATTGTATTAGTATTTATCATTGTCTAACAAATGTCTACCATTGTATTAGTATCTATCATTATCTAACAAAGCTACCATTGTATTAGTATTTATCATTGTCAACAAATGCTACCATTGTATTAGTATCACATATCTAATAAATGTCTACCATTGTATTAGTATCTATCATTATCAACAATATCTACCATTGTATTAGTATCTATCATTATCTAACAAATGTCTACCATTGTATTAGTATATATCATTATCTAACAAATGTCTACCATTGTATTAGTATCTATCATTATCTAACAAATGTCTACCATTGTATTAGTATTTATATTGTCTACAAGTCTCACCATTGTATTAGTATTTATCATTATCTAACTAAATTCTACCATTGTATTATATTTATCATTGTCTAACAAATGTCTACCATTGTATTAGTATCTATCATTGTCTAACAAATGTCTACCATTGTTTAAGTATTTATATTGTCTAACAAGTCTCCCATTGTATTAGTATCTATCATTATCACAAATGTCTAACCATTGTATTAGTATCTATCATTATCTAACAAATGTCTACCATTGTATTAGTATCTATCATTGTCTAACAAATGTCTACCATTGTATTAGTATCTACATTGTCAACAAATGTCTACCGTTGTATTAGTATTTATCCAAACTAACAAATGTCACCATTGTATTATATCTATCATTATCAAACAAATGTCTACCATTGTATTAGTATCTATATTGTCTAACAAATGTCTACCATTGTATTAGTATTTATCATTATCTAACAAATGCTCCATTGTATTAGTATTTATCATTGTCTAACAAATGTCTACCATTGTATTAGTATCTATCATTGTCTAACAAATGTCTACCATTGTATTAGTATTTATCATTGTCTAACAAATGTCTACCATTGTATTAGTATTTATCATTATCTAACAAATGTCTACCATTGTATTAGTATTTATCATTATCTAACAAATGTCTACCATTGTATTAGTATTTATCATTGTCTAACAAATGTCTACCATTGTATTAGTATTTATCATTGTCTAACAAATGTCTACCATTGTATTAGTATTTATCATTATCTAACAAATGTCTACCATTGTATTAGTATTTATCATTGTCTAACAAATGTCTACCATTGTATTAGTATTTATCATTGTCTAACAAATGTCTACCATTGTATTAGTATTTATCATTGTCTAACAAATGTCTACCATTGTATTAGTATTTATCATTGTCTAACAAATGTCTACCATTGTATTAGTATTTATCATTGTCTAAAAACATCAATATTTATTAGCTTTTTCAGCTTTTAAAAGTCTAAATAAAATATGGAACTGCAAGTTATATAGTATTAAAACTAAATTACGAATTTTCAATTCAAATGTTGTATTAATCCTAACATATGCCAGCGAGAGTTGGAAAATGACTAAAGATATAGAAAGCAAGTTGAATGCATTTGAGAATAGATGTCTGCGAAAAATAATGAATATAAAATGGGACGAATTCAGGAGAAGTGATGAAATCAGAGACATGTCTGATCAACCACAAGTGGCAGCTGTTATAAGAAAGAGAAGACGGAGATATGTTGGACATACATTGAGAAGAAATGAACAACGAATTACAAAAAATGCATTGAAGTAGGAGGGAAAGGATTCAAGAAAGGGAGGACACCCAAGGGAGACCCTGAAACGAACTTTGCTGACAGAGGCGAGAAATATCGGAAATGTTGATTGAGCGAGTTGCCCAGATAGAGCGGTATAGAGAAATCACTTGGGGGCTATATGTAACGTATAACCGTATGAGATAAATATATATCTAAACAGTAATTGTGAGGGTTGGGCTAGATCGATAGAGATCACACAGCGGCCGACATCTTATCAATGTGAGATAGTAGACGTTATTTTGTAAACAAAACAAAGGTAAATATAAACTGGCAACCAAATCCCAGTATACACCGGCTAGAGGTTATGATCTTTTACTGAAATCGATCACACAGGATTAATGTTTGTGACAGATCAGATACAAAAAATTGTACATGATCCATAATTCGAAAGTAATCTGGCAAGTCACGTCAAGTGTGTGCAGTTCAGTGGTTCGCAACTTGGGAAGCATGAGGCAGTATCAGGGAAGGTGTGAGGCAGAATCAGGGAGATGTGAGGCAGAATCAGGGAAGGTGTGAGGCAGTATCAGGAGAGGTGTGAGGCAGTATCAGGGGAGACGTGAGGCAATATCAGAAGAATGAGGCATTATCAGGGGAAGCGTGAGGCAGTATCAGGGCAGGTGTGAGGCAATCAGGGGAGGCTTGAGGCAGTATCATGGGAGGCGTGAGGTATTATCATGTGAGGCAGTATCATGGGAGGCAGTATCAGGGGAGGCTCACTGGAGACGTGAGGCAGTACCACTGGAGGCGTAACAATTGTTTTTGATTTTGTGTTTAAAGTTTTTCTATTAACTTTTTTCTTTCAATTAAAATACGTTTTCACATGGAAAACTGTAAGTTCAAAATTTCTGTAAAAAATAACAAAGAACATTATTGATTTTGAGTTTTTGTTGAAATTGTTCTCACATTTCTAGTGAAAAAATATTGTTGTTAATGTTTACATTTCTCATTGTCAATGTTATTGTGTTTAGGGGACAATGTTGTTATAAAGCTCAGAATGGGATACTTTTTATTTTCATTTGTTTTTTTGTTAATTATAGTTAATTCTACAGGGTAAAAAGTTAAATTATTTAGGTCATGTGTGATTCCTGTACTGACCTACGGTTGTGAAAGATGGAAATCAACAAAGAAAATTGATAAGAAACTGGACAGCTTTGAGAATAAATGTCTACGAAAAGTATTAAAAGTAAAATGGAGTGATTTCGTTTCTAACAACAGAGTGAGAGATAGAACACACCAACAACCCGTATCAAATATTATAAGAAAACGAAGGTGGAAATATTTAGGTCATGTTCTTAGATCAGACAAAAGAGACTAAATCGACAAGTCCTTATGTGGTCACCAGTTGGGAAAAGAAAACGTGGAAGACCAAAGACCACTCTTCGAAGAACCATCCAACAAGAAAGTAAACTATTGGGATGTAAACCATACAAGATCTCCAACTACTAGCAACGAATCGTATCACATGGAGATCTAAATCCTCTGCCCTATGTGCCGCCTTTGACACGAAAGGAACAAACTAACTAACTACAGGGCAAAATGAGGAAAAATGGGGCGGAGATCGTGGAAGTCTTGCATGATATATCGTTTGACTTCAAAATTGTAATGTCGTCATGGAATTATTTATCGTCTTGCATTGAAAGTAAATGTATGAACTAAATATTGTTTTTGCTAGTCATTTGTTGCTTGAGACTAACTACACAGAGAAATTAAATATTATTTGAAACGAATAACATACCATGTTTCCTAACAAAAAATCGTGCTGATAGCGCGAATGTCGTGGATTCGGTCCCCATGCCATACAGAATGCCATACAACTAACTTTCGCACAGATCGCCTGCAGGTCAAGGACGTGACAATTCCGTATATCATGGGATTAGACTGCTCATTCAAATGTCAACAATTGTATATAGCTAGACATGTTGTCTTTAGTTATTACATATCTGTGTTATAATAGAGATTTGTGGGGTTTTTTAAATATTAAAATGTGCTTTTATTATGTGAATCATACAAACTATAAGACTAGGTTTCAACCAAAACAAACAAAACTCATCCAAACTGGTCAGTGACAAATGTGATGTGAGAATTGGGTTTCGGTTGTGATTGTTTATAGATCCATGACGCCTGGCCAACTGTGTAGTAGCATTGTGTGTGTACTAATTTAAGAGTTGTTCGCTTTCTAAAATATTAGACATTCACCGCGCGACCACAAATCATGTTTCGAAATTCAAGAGAGAAGATGTACATTCATTCCGGTTTGAAAATCACTGGCTAAAACTGCAACCATCAGGTCTAAAGATGTTGATTGATTAACTGTAGGTAATATTCTTCTTCTCTTCCTTCATTCTACCCTCAGTAAGGAGTAACAGTAGCTAATATTTCATATGAACTTTTCTTTATTGTACCAAAGTGAGGTGTTGGAAGTGAGAAAGAAAAATCTTATGTGCGCCTTGTCTAATGCGCAGTTAGTATTCATTTCTCTAAAATAACATTGCTGGTTTATCTTTGCGCATCGACTGCTGTTGATTTCCCTATACATTTTTGTCTGTCTGAAGTGGTAATTGAACCTATTCATTTGAACTCTCTTGTGTTAATATCTGTGTTTCTTTAGTTTCATCGAAAGGGTTTTTGTCTGCCTATCACCATTGTTTCTGTCTTTTCTGTGCTTACTTTCTTATTATATTCTTTACCTTTGATATTAACTCGATTCAGATGTTGCTGCAGAGATTCTTCACTTTCTGCTACCAACTTTGTCATCTGCAAATAACAATTTAAACAATACTGAAATATTATCACATTCTTTGCATTTTGCTTTACTAATACTGCCAATATATGTTTGTCCCACACACAAATTCACTTTAAATGCTCTTGATATACCTACCTCTATTCTTATGTAGCTTTTACTTGCTTTTTGTCACTATTTTTGCCAACACATTTACTTAGATATCTTGTAAGTGGTCTATTGTTTACTAACTTTCCAGGTCTCGGGTCTGCTAGTGGTTAAGCCCTTTGCCTTGTGAGTCGAAGGTCGTGGGTTCGAGTCCGGAGTGTTTTTTTCCAGAGACCCCTAGGATTGTTGCTGGAGCTACGAGTTCGTGCTTTGTGCAATACTCTCGGCAGGTGACGTATGTCTTCTGCGGAGAGGGATCGAGCCGTATGGGGTAAAACCCGAAATCAATCAAGTCAATCCTTCGGCTTTTAAACCATTTTTTAATTATTACAATTGTAGTGGTCATTTCCATATGTCAAGTTGTTCATTATTAGTTTTAAACTGATATAACCTGCACTGGTATCCAGGAACATGACATCCATATATCCGTATCCATACAGTTATCCAAACCAAATTGCCTGCTAGACGCACCAGCTAGCTCAACCCGGTTGGTGGAAGCTGTGTGTTAGTGATGTTACTTTTTCGGTTACTTTTAAGAATTAGTAACAGTTTGTTTATTTTCAACAAATACTCGTTACTTAATCGTTACTTAGTACCTGTGTAATTTACCATTAACACCTTACCATTAACACCAAGAAAACGGAGGTCATGTTTCAGCCTGACCCTAGAGACAAGCACAATGATCCAGCATCAATATTAAACATCAGCTTCTCCTGTCAGTGGGCAACTTTGCCTATTTTGGCAGCGTCCTATCCAGATCGGCAAACATAGACTCTGGGGTCAACAATAGGAAATCCAAAGCCATTGCTGCGTTCGGAAGGCTGCGCGTAACTGTGTGGGAGCAGAAGGGGATAAGCGTATCCACAAAGCTGAAAGTTTACCAGGCCATAGTGCTAGCCACGCATCTGTAGCAAGACGAAACATGGACAGTGTATAGGAGACACGCAAGAAAACGAAACCACTTCAACACAAGCTGTCTACGCAGAATACTAAAAATAAACTGGCAAGACAAAATTCCAGATACTAAAGTCCTCAGAGCAAAGCTTCCAAGCGTCAACACCCTGTTACAGAAGACCCAAGTGAGATGGGTCGATCACGTTTCTCGGATGCCTGATAAACGCATCCCAAAACAATTGATGTATGGCAAACTTGAAGGGGGCAGACGTTCAGCTGTTGGGCAAAAAAATGCTTTTAATCACTCTTTAAAGTGTCTGAAATGCTTCGATATAGACACCACATGCTGGAAATCCATGGCGCAAGATCGTAAAATGTGGCGCTGTAACAACACAAGAGGTGCTCGCATAGCTGAAAATCGTCATACTATTGAGGCACAGAGAAAACAAGCCGCGTGAAAAAAAACAGAACACACAACACCCACTTGTCTAATCTCGATATGTATGCCCCACCTGTGGTAGGGGATTGTGTTCTAGGAGTGGACTCACAGTCACCCCCGGACACACCAGAGAGGTGCAGCAGCACACGCCTGAGGCTGTTGTCATCATCGCTTGCGCTGGTCGGCTATTACTACTTAGTTTTACACGTAACCGACTTATGGATAAGGAGTATTAATCCATACCATAAGCCACTATAGTGGCGTACAGATGTGCGCAAATCACGCCATTAGCGTTGCTGTTAGCATGAAGTAATTTCTTTCGTTTTGTACAAAACCTTTGTGAGGGCTGTAGCTACAGTTAGTGAGCTCGATCAGGTCTGTACAGCAGTTAGTGAGCTCGATCAGGACTGTAACTTAAGCAGTTAGTGAGCTCGATCAGGTCTGTAACTTAAGCAGTTAGTGGCCGATCAGGACTGTAACTTAAGCAGTTAGTGAGCTCGATCAGGTCTGTAACTAGCGTTAGTGAGCCGATCAGGACTGTAACTAGCAGTTAGTGAGCCGATCAGACGAACTTAGCAGTTAGTGAGCTCGATCAGGACTGTAACTTAAGCAGTTAGTGAGCTGATCAGGTCTGAACTAAGCGTTAGTGAGCTGATCAGAGTGTAACTTAAGTAGTGAGCTGATCAGACTGTAACTAAGCGTTAGTGAGCTCGACGGACTGACTAGCAGTTAGTGAGCCGATCAGACGTAGCTTAAGCAGTTAGTGAGCCGATCAGGTCTGTAGTGCAGTTAGTGAGCCGATCAGACTGTAACACAGTTAGTGAGCCGATCAGGTCTGAACTAAGCAGTTAGTGAGCTGATCGGACTGTAGCTAAGCAGTTAGTGAGCTGATCGGTCGTAACTAAGCAGTTAGTGAGCTCGATCAGACTGTAGCTTAAGCAGTTAGTGAGCTCGATCAGGTCTGTAACTTAAGCAGTTAGTGAGCTCGATCAGGACTGTAACTTAAGCAGTTAGTGGCTGATCGGTCTGTAACTAAGCGTTAGTGAGCTGATCAGACTGTAACACAGTTAGTGAGCTGATCAGGTCTGTAACAAGCAGTTAGTGAGCTCGATCAGGACTGAGCTTGCTTCAGTGCCGATCAGGCTGTAACTTAGCAGTTAGTGAGCTGATAGGTCTGTAACTTACAGTTAGTGAGCTCGATCAGCTTAGCTTGCAGTTAGTGAGCTCGATCAGGTCTGTACTTAAGCAGTTAGTGAGCTCGATCAGGTCTGTAACTTAAGCAGTTAGTGAGCTCGATCAGGTCTGTAACTTAAGCAGTTAGTGAGCCGATCAGGCTGTAACTTAAGCAGTTAGTGAGCTCGATCAGGTCTGTAACTTAAGCAGTTAGTGAGCGAGATCACAACCCAAGCGTACCTGGTTCAAATGCCGCGACGGGAAGTTTGAATCAAATTTTTTTCGTGTGGATTTTTAAGAACGATAAGAATAGACCCCATCGTTCAGAAAGCAATTGCAAACTACTGAACCTATAAATGGTGCCTAGAAAATCAACGACTCATTTACTATTGTTGACGGCGAAACTCTGTAAAGGATATGTCGGCCCGTCTGCCCAACGTGTTCGTAGCGCGTTGGACTACGGGTGACTATCCCTCTGTGTGTCGGGTTCAATTCCTCGGGATGGCAGAAAAGCCACAGATTCCCCAGATTTACGGTGTTCGTGGCACCGAACCGAAGGGTTACGATGTCCATGGCACCGAGCCGAAAGCTGAAAAAGCTCAAGTTCTTCTGGATCGGAAAAAAGGGATATGTCGCGAACGTTTGCACCTTTCCTCTGTTATCATAGACAGAAATTGTTCTTCTGTTCCATTTACTAGTTTTGTTGTTGGTAAATTATGAACTTGACATCCTCACGATATCAAGATCACAATGTGAAGTACTCTAAAGTTATTGGTTACTAAACTGATGTCATTACACTCCGGGCAGACCCATAGGTGCTCAGTCTCCCCAACAGATATCGAAGAGTATGCATACTAATGGTTCCCGTGGCTCGCTGATTAAATACATTTCTCACTCTGCCCCTCGGGCATCCAGTTCTACTTGAACAACGGGTAACTCCAAACTGCTCAAATCGCTGGACCGATTCAACATCTATTTTAGTGTCCTCAACCAACAGAGAGTCGCGAAGAGACCGAAGAACATCCCCCTAATCCATCATCAACTTCCCAACAATCGATGCTGAGTCTAGAGTAATAAGATTAAAGTTATAGGTATAGTCATCGGTTTCACTAGAGTTACTTCCCTTGTGAAGATGAGATCTATGCTTGGCATTCTGTCACTATCACGGAAGGATTCATACCGGCAAACAAGGTGACCATAGAGACGATGGTATCAGGATAAAACTGATGGCTTGAACACGACGGCTGCAGAGACGGGACATATGGCCAGATTGAAAGAGATGGGTGTCAATATTGGTGCAGCCGAAAAGAACGACATACTAAATATGCAAAGAGATTGATTAATCAACATCGAACTGGCGCGTTGGCCGCTGACTGCTGGATTTGCTGAGGCGGAGATCGGAGCACCTATGGACATGTCCGGAGTGCTATGATGATAGTCCTCATATAACTGATAACCGATATGGCCTATGAGAGAAATTCCGAAGGACTGTTGGGGTGGCAAAGTTCTGCTCAGGATAAGCTATTTATTAATGATGATGATTCTGTCACTACGTTCCTCTCATGCTATCGCCCAAACCAAAGCATTTATGCGGCTTACTGTGAATCAGAGACACACATCACACCAGCATACCTAGGATCAGTGGCGGCTCGTAGTCATTCTGGTGTGGGCTCGTAGTCATACTTCGGAAATTTCAGGGTTTGGGTTTTCTTATGTCATTCCTGGAAGTGTTCGGCTCGTTATCTGGGCCAGGCCTCACTGGCGGCTCTATCATGACCAGACGTGGCGGCATGTAGTACACGATCAGGCATCTGTGGGGCGCTGGAGAACATACCTAGGATCAGTGGCGGCTCGTAGTCATACCTAGGATCAGTGGCGGCTCGTAGTCATACCTAGGATCAGTGGCGGCTCGTAGTCATTTTTCTTGGTGGGGCCAGACACAAATTTTCGGAAATATCATGGTTTTTGGAGTATTTACTATTACTTGTCTATTCCTGGAAGCTTTTTCCCTTTCGATTATTGGTGGGGCCAGGCCCCACTGGCCCTTAATGACGAACCGCCCTGCCTAGAATGTTAGTGACACGAGAATCAAGTGCAGTACGTTGTGGATGAGCCAAAGCTGGGAGAACAATTGACCAGGTAACCACAGTTGGACTCGACTCTACCGAATGGGGAAGAATTAATCCCGATTAATCGGAGCCAATGCCAGCTTCTGCAAAGTTATCAATACTCTTAGAAGGGAATGTCGTCTGTATGGTCCCGGGCTCGCAAGGAAGCAAAAATAGTAAAACTGTGACCTACAAGGCATGTCGTAAGAGGCGGCTGAGGTAGTGGCCTAGGGAAGCTACAATAGTAAATAAAAAGCAGCGCAGAAATCGGATGTGCTGGTCTACTTATAGGCACATAATTGGCACAACGTACAATCGCTCTTAGGCTTAGATCACATACAAATCACACAGTGGTTGACAGGTGGTCGATATGGAGCGTTCGAAGAAGGAAGGGAATGTAGAGATTGGGGGCAACATGAAGGCTGAATTTGTAATTAAACAACTGATAACACACGTGACGATATTTTTCTCTATACTCTTGGGTCTGGGCTTCAATATGCAATGTGAGAAGGGTCATTGAAGAACGAAGCGGAACATACTGTGTAACTACTTTCAGTACGAGGATGAAAACTGGGACCGTTCATAGTGCCACAATCTCTACTTTTCACTTCATAGCAAAGGAGTGATTGATAGGACGGGACCATCACCATTGTACTTCGGTGAGTAGCCTTGTTTGCTCCGATCTCTTTCTTACACAGGAAGATCTCAACTGCAGTGCACGAACTCAACGGCCCCGATGTAATTTTGAAGATGCTGAAGATATTTTTGTAGGAATTTTATTTGTAATCTTTTCTCATGAATGTTGCACGGGCAGCGGCTTTCCAGCCTGCTCTTTTCGATTTTAAATTGTCATGGGTTCTTTTACGTGTTCAAATTGAACACGGGGCCTACGTTTATCGTCCGTCTCCGATTAGACTAGGAACTCGATCTCACCTACACTGAGATCAGGGGTCTCTGGAAAAACATCCAAATGGCTCTACGTGGGAGCGAACCGAGCACCTTTGACACGAGAGATGAGCACCTAACCTATACATCACAGAGACTCCACAGAGACAGCAAAGGAAAGTCACCAATAATTTTTCTTTGTTGCTTTTCGGTAATTTTGTTTTCAGTCAGTAAATAAGTATTCGAGTAACGAATAGTGTATATTCGGTCATCACTAGTTTGTTTCATCACCGGTTAATGTTGCAACGTCCGTAAGTTAACAGTATTATTACAATTAATTAGATTACTCGCCAGTCACCGTTATATCAAAATAATGATGAACTGTTAGCAGCATCGACCAAGTAATTCTAGTGAGCGAAATTCGTGTACTATCATAATGATAAAGTCTTGCTTCAGCTTTGGAATCTTCGACTTCTGCTATCAGTAGTATCAGAATTGAGAATCATCCTTTCATTTTGTACAAAACAATTAACGAGTTACAATGAAATGTACACTACTAACACACTCACCGCGTACACAAGTGACAAGATATGAATGCCCTTTTCCTTTTCTATTTATTATACTAATTATAGCAACAGAGAATATATATATATATAATTTGTTTATACGATGCAGAACAAAACATAAAATCGATAGTTTTACTTTTAAATGCTAACCAATGTCAGTAACATAAATTTGTCAAACTAGTTAATAAATACTAAACAAGGAAGGAAGAGGTATCGCTTTTTTTCGTCAACAGTCAACCACTATTAACTCAACATTAATTACTTTTTACCATTTTGCTGGCATCATCGTATAATGCATTTGAATTTGAGCTTTATTTACCAAATATTAGCATGTAGAGTTGTGTTGCATGTTTGTACCCATAACTTAAAAGTTCTATAAAACCAACATGTATATATAGTAGTGTTGATCACATACCAGTGTAAGTTGTATAATGTTGGGAGCTATCAGATGAAGATGCCTTCTATGTATCAACGACGTTCCCATGTATCAACGACATCAAACAGGGCTGTATACTGGCCCCAACACTCTTCATCTTGATGTTTTCTGCCTTGCTCATGGATGTCTTTTGGGAATGTTATGAACATGGCTAAAGATTAGACACAGGGCCTGTGGTAATCTCTCTGTCCATTCCCGCCTAGACCGATGAACCAAATCTCTTCATGAGTTCTACCGCTGTTTTTAGGGACTCCGTCTCTCCGTACACTTCTGCGAAGCTCAGTGTTATTGGGCCAGGTTTAGTTTCTTTATGTCTGCTAACAATTGGCAGTCTTGCAGTATATGGTAATCTATTCAATCTTAGGAGGTTAAAAATCTCCACCAAGGTAAAAAAATCAACTATCTCAAACCTGTTGTTTGCTGATGACTGTGCCTTCGCTACAAACTCTGAGGAAGACATGCAGACCTACACAGAGTGGTTCTTCTATGGCCTCTATGTTTGGCCTTACCATTAACACCAGGAAAGCTGAGGTAATGTTTCAGCTCGCTCCTAAAGAGCAGTACCATGATCCAGTCATCAATATTAAAAACCAACATATTCTGCCAACGAACAACTTTACCTATTTTGGCAGCACGCTATCCAGATCATCAAACATAGACTCTATGATCATCAATAGGATATCCAAGTCCTCATAAGAGCCACGATTCAGGAGTAGCAATAAGAGATAAAATTAGAAAGGAGGAAATTAAAAGAAAATTTATGAAACCAGTCATATAACTTATAAAATAACAGCAGATTAAATAGTTTGGTCACCTGACAAGAATTTCCTGGTATCTTATACCACAGAGATCCTCTCTTCCATGTCTTTTAACCCGATTAGGCATAGGCCCTCAGCCAATTCATGGAAGTCTTCCTATCTTTAGTTATCTCCTGCAGCTCCCTCCAGCTCTTCTGTATATTGTTAATCTCTGTCTCCAACTCACTTCTCCACGTATTTCTAGGTTTCCCTCTTTTGCTTTTCCTGTGGGTTCCAAGAAATGGCCCTTCTTGTTATATTTCTCTCAAATCACATCGAAGAGATCCACATTAACAAAAATATAATGAATACAGAGAAAGAGGATGACCACACAAAAGATGAAGTGACGGCATTAAGAACAATTTAAGAAAAATGAATACCAACTTACAAAGTGCATTAGACATGGTGCACAGAAGATCCTTATATTCCTACCCCCTTCTCCAACACCTCACTGAAGTACAACGGAGGAAGAAAATAAAGAGAATTAATATATTCTTCTTACATTCTAGTTGCATGATTTATATTAATGCCACTTATTCCCATAATCATAGGGCAACATCATTAGTAGCATTCTTATTCCTATAAGACACATTTTATGACTCATTACAGGACATCGTTAACTTATTTCCAGATGATGAGCAACTACATATAAGGGGTGACTTAAATTTACGCATAGGATCTGATCACAAGTCATGGTCTGTATGCCTGTGTCATCGGGGCATTGGAAATATCAATGATAATGATCAGAGACTGCTTGAATTCTGCTCCTACAGCAACATATGTGTAACAAATATATTTATTGCTATCAAACACAGCCACATAGTGTTGTGGTGCCACCCAAGATCAGGCTACTGGCATCAGCTTGATTTAGTACTTCTTCTTCTTTGCGTTCATTCTTTATGACCAATTTTAATCACTCTTTGTGGTATGTTTGATCTTTGCCAAGAACGTGTATACGTTGCACATTGGTTTGGTAGGCCCTAAACGCATAGACTTCTACACATTTAGAACACATGCATCCGATTTCAGCCAAACCTCCTTAGTCACCTCTTATGACATGTGTGGCAGGTAACAGGGGTTCTGTTCTTGACACCCCAAATTTTGCCCAGTAACGCTATCAGCAGGATTTAGTACTAACACGCAGACTTATTCTGATAACTCCTTAGAACAAAATTCACTCCTCACTGTACAGTTACAAGTGTAACTATACAGTTACAAGTTTGACTATTACAGTTACAAGTTTGACTATACAGTTACAAGTTTGACTATTACAGTTACAAGTTTGACTATTACAGTTACAAGTTTGACTATACAGATACAAGTTTGACTATACAGTTGCAAGTTACTCAAGATGGCTTTCTTTCTTAATCTAATCGTTATCTTTATGAACCTCTAACTTATGTAGTGCTGTAACGAAACTTGTTCTGTTATCATTTCAGAACGAAAACAACAGAAGTTCAACTCATGAAGTGAGTCAAGCCAGCCGATGATGCCAATGAATCATATATTCGTTAACGCAACACACAAAATGTTCATGGTTGTTGGTAGAAATGTAGCAATGACTAGTATGAAAAGTGTGCGATGGACTGCTAAGTTTAGTACAGTTACACGGATATCAGGAATGCTTGACTTTATGTGACCACAGCTTTTATTTATGAGAGCTGTACTGGCACTCTTATTCTCACATTATGAGTTGCAAGAAAAACAAACACGGTACCAAAGGTCCTAGACTGAAAATTATCAACCAAAATGTTGATCAGGAGCAAGAAACATGTGTCTGCAGCAAGAGTGGACAGTCTCTGGAAGCATCCAACTGTGTTTGTATACCCATGGTTAAAGACCATGAGATGGTCATTGAAAGAGAAACGAATCACTGTGGGAAACTCTTCTCCAATTCTTCAAGTTTCAGAGTTCATCAGACCACACATAAATTAAGGGTAGCTTCTGAACTGTGTGATTTCAGTGGTAAACATTTTATTGATGAAGGGGATTTGAGTAGGCACAAACAGCTAACACAATGGAAGCCTAAACAGTTGAGATACCACTGCAGCTTGTGTGGCTTTAGCACGGAAAGTTTTCAGCACCTGGAGACTCACTTGAAGTATCACATGGTTATCAGACACTATGGTTGTCAAGTGTGTGACCAATGGTTCGAGTGTCAAGCTAATCTTACAGATCATATGAAAGCAGCACATCAAAATATGTACTGTGAAATATGCGACCAACAGTTCCAGAAACAGAGTACCTTGAATAACCATCTTAAAAAGCATCACGCAGAGGAGAAACCTGACTCAGGATCTAAGTGTCCAGAAGCATGTCTCATAGCTAGCAGCCTGCCGGAGCCGATGAACTCTCATCATCTTGGGAAGAAGTCAAAGAAACAGTACACATGTCAGCTGTGTAATAATCGACCTTTTCTAGATAAAACATGTCTGTCAGTGCATGTGGCATCAGCACACAGTGATGAGAAGCCATACATGTGTGATATTTGTGGCAAGGGTTTCAAGTTGAAGAATGGTCTGAAAGTTCATACTCAGACCCACTCGGAAGAACGGCCTTATGAGTGTCAGATCTGTGACAGTGTCTTCAAGTTCAAAAAGGATTTGAGAAAACATCAGGAGAGACACAAGACTTCTAAGGATCATTTTTGTGACATTTGTGGCAAGGGATTTATGACTAAAAATGATGTTTATCTTCATCAGAAGGTACATGATCCATCTAAAGATCATAGAATCTACAAACCTGGAGAGTACAAAGTGTCAGGGGGAGAGTTAATAACTGCTCGTACACGTAAGAACAAACTATCTTTGAAGGAACAAGAACCCATCTCATTTGATACAGAAATTAATGGAAATAGCAATTTGAAGTTTGAGAACATTTCTTCTGAAAAAGAGCAGCACAAAAGTTTGGGAAAGATTGTGAGTGATGTAGCAATGAGTTTGTCTGTCCCTGCTCAAAATGAAGCATTGTCCAGTCAGTCACTGATGTTTGAAAATTTGTTGGATACAAGCCAGGATTCAAATGAGTTTTGTACTTTTTCTTCGCTAGCAAGTACAAGTAAGGATAAGTCTACTGTAGGCTTACATGTGATCAATGACAACATTCACATTTATCCAACTTCCATATCGGATCACCACGAACTTGAAGTACAGGATAGATGGAGCTCTGCGGAACTTCTAGAAGATTATGACTGGTTAGATGATTCTAGTACCCCAGATGATGATGTTATTAAGAATTCATCTCCTATGGAAGGTCATCCTGTGGTAGCTGAACATGTTCATGTGAATCTGTGTGGTGATTCCTATACTCCAGTCCAGAGAGGTATCAGCTTGTTGCACTGTGAAGACAGTCAGAATCTTAAGGGCATACACAGTTTCACATCAAGTCTTCAAGAGTTTCCAGAATTTGATAACCATGAAGTAGATGAAAATATTGTTGATGGTCATGACGACAAGGAGGAGGAAGATGGCACACTTTGTGAAAGTGATGTTGACTTGCAGTCCTTGAATGATTATCTTAATGAAGAGCTTAATAACAGCAACCAGAGCTTGACTCCAGTCAAGTTGGATGAGTTTAACAACAGTTTACATTCTCATGAACATGAGGAGTCTAGCTGTCATCGCATGCAAGAATCTAATAACAGTCCAAGAGCTTCTATTGACAAGTCTCAGGAGATGCAGGATTCCAGCAACAGTTTAACATCGGTGGCATTTGAGAAGTCTAGCTGTCGGGACATTCAGTCATCTTGCAACAGTGTAACATCTTCTGTCGAGTATGACAGTTCTAACCGTCAGGACATGCAGGATTTCGGCAACACTTTAACAGATACTGTCGAGTATGAGAAGTCGAACTGTCAGAACATTCAGTCACCTTGCAACAGTGCAACATCTTCTTTCGACTATAACAGTTCTAACTGTCAGGACATGCAGGATTTCAGTAACACCACATCAGATACTGTCGAGTATGAGAAGTCGAACTGTCAGGGCATTCAGTCACCTTGCAACAGTGCAACATCTTCTGTTGAGTATGGCAGCTCTGACTATCAAGGCATGGACAATTTTAGCAACTGTTTGAAAACAGATACAGTTGAGTATGAGAAGTCGAACTGTCAGGACATTCAGTCACCTTGCAACAGTGCAACATCTTCTGTTGAGTATGGCAGCTCTGACTATCAAGGCATGGACAATTTTAGCAACTGTTTGAAAACAGATACAGTTGAGTATGAGAAGTCGAACTGTCAGGACATTCAGTCACCTTGCAACAGTGCAACATCTTCTGTTGAGTATGGCAGCTCTGACTATCAAGGCATGGACAATTTTAGCAACTGTTTGAAAACAGATACAGTTGAGTATGAGAAGTCGAACTGTCAGGACATTCAGTCACCTTGCAACAGTGCAACATCTTCTGTTGAGTATGGCAGCTCTGACTATCAAGGCATGGACAATTTTAGCAACTGTTTGAAAACAGATACAGTTGAGTATGAGAAGTCGAACTGTCAGGACATTCAGTCACCTTGCAACAGTGCAACATCTTCTGTTGAGTATGGCAGCTCTGACTATCAAGGCATGGACAATTTTAGCAACTGTTTGAAAACAGATACAGTTGAGTATGAGAAGTCGAACTGTCAGGACATTCAGTCACCTTGCAACAGTGCAACATCTTCTGTTGAGTATGGCAGCTCTGACTATCAAGGCATGGACAATTTTAGCAACTGTTTGAAAACAGATACAATTGAGTATGAGAAGTCGAACTGTCAGGACATTCAGTCACCTTGCAACAGTGCAACATCTTCTGTTGAGTATGGCAGCTCTGACTGCCAGGACATGCAGGATTTCAGCAACACCACAACAGATACTGTCGAGTATGAGAAGTCTAGTAACTGTTTAACAGATACTGTCGAGTATGAGAAGTCTAGTAACTGTTTAACAGATACTGTCGAGTATGAGAAGTCTAGTAACTGTTTAACAGATACTGTCGAGTATGGGAAGTCTAACTGTCAGGGCATGCAGGAATCTTGCAACAGTTTAATAACATCTTGCCATGATGGAATACAAGTTGCTGGCAACAAACAAGTCTCACATTTAGAAAGTGTTGGTAACAAATACATTGACAATGAGGGGAAATTTAACAGCATATTTACATCCAGAAATGATGAAATTAGTTTTAATAGAGATGATCTCACAGAGGTATCAAGAAATTGCATGAAAGTTACTCTGAAAACTTGTGAGTTGAACTTGTCCGTTACGTCAGATAATTTAAACTTAACTACTGCTTCAGCTAAACAAGCTGGGTTAAGAAAGGAGAATCAACTCTTGATTGACTTCCAGATGACAAGTTGTGATATGTTTAATGACACCAGTGACATTTATGAAGACAGCAATGCCCAGGATCTCAGGTCGATCACTTACTGTATAGCTAAGATTGAGAATGATCAAAATGTTATCTACCTACCTAGGAGGGAACCCTGTTCTGACAGTAGTCATGTGACAGAGAGAGAAACAGATGAAGAAACTTATGATGATCTGATCTCAAAGAAGGGAGAGATTGGAAACTGCTGTAAAAGTGTTGAGATTCCTTCCAAGCAGAGAGAGAGATACAAGATCATGGAAGTAGCTTCAGAATATAATGAACTTGCTCATGGAATTGTGCGACCCAGACAGCAGAGACAAATTGGTGTGTCAAGTTTCAAATGTCCAGCGTGTACATTGACACTGAACACTAGACATGATTGGAAGCATCACATAGACTTCTGTAGGGGCAGCTCTTATGATAGCGACCATAGGATAAAGTGTACAGATTGTAGCAGAACTTACAGCACACAGAGCAACTTAAAAACACACCAGGAAGCTTGTCATACCGATGATAGCAATCATTTTGTTTGTCACTTGTGTGGGCACACATGTAATAATAAACAGAATCTCGGACGTCATATCGCATTTGACACAGCAGTGCACGACCTTTCAAGTGTGACTTGTGCCAGAAATGTTTCAAAACCCGCGAGTCTATCAGGGCCCACCTGAATATGCATCTGCCTTCCAAGATGTTATTTAAGTGTGGAAAATGCAACAAATTTTATAATCATTTCAATTCTCTACAGGCGCACAAGCAGACACACCTACCAGTTAGCACTGGGTTTCTGTGTACTATCTGTGACAAACAGTTCTCAGACAAGAGCAACCTGGCAGCCCACACTAAGAGACATCTTGTATCCAGATATTACTCCTGTCCAGTTTGTTGCAAACAGCTGAGCTCTGCCCACAGTTTACAGAGTCATCAGGGTACAGCTTGTCTCAAGTATCAACTGAAGAAAGCCAAGGTCAAAGAACAGACAGACAGACGGTTATCGAAGATAAGAGCTCGACAACAAAGAGAGATCATCAAATTAAACAAGAGACCAGTAAAAAGAGATCAGTTTTCATCCTGCATATCTGAAATAATTTGAATTATCCAGGTTTCTCATAATGTATGTGACCTTATATTGACCTTAGAACAGACACAACATTTTCCCACAGCGCAGCATACAAATTCAAGAATTGGACATTTAGAAGTACTTTTGATTAGAAATGTTATGGAAACCTAAGACAATCTCTAAAATATGAAGAAAACAGAAATTATGACAATAGACAAAGCAGAAAAAAACAACAGAAATCCAACTCAGAGACCAAACCCTAAAAACAACAAGTGTATAACTTCAAGTAACTAGAAAGTATAATAATCATCAACTGGTAAATCAAAAGTGGAAATAAAAAACAGATGTAACAAAGCAAAACAACTTATTGCACAGATGACATCAAAACTGAACAACAAATACATGTCAATAAACATAGAAAGAGCACTATATAACACAATCTGTCCCTCAACACTGTGCTACCACTGTCGAACATGTGCGATGACAATAAAATATAGCAGAAAAATTACAACAGAAATGAGATTCTTAAGGAGAATACTCAATGTATCAAGAAGAGTGACAATCAGAAATAATACTTCTTCTTCTTCAGCGATCTCTGGTCATGCGCTTAATTTACTGTGGACCACAAACTGGGCAGTCAGCTTCAGGTCTGTCAGGTTTACCCAAAGCTTAGTTTTCAGGTCGACTGGGTGTGGTCACATGTTGAGAAATAATACAATCAGATCCAAAGTGGGTTTAAAAGCAACAACAGAATTCATTGAGAAACAACAAATCAAATGATGGGATCATATAACATGATTGTCTTCAAATAGTACATACCACAACAGACAATGATACACAGAATAAACTGAAACTTGGAGAGAGGACAACTATGCATGCGCTGGAGCGATGAATATCAGTCCCTGAACATGTCTATATATGAAATGCATAAGAGGGTTCACTTCCACACCTTATGCTTCACCTCGACACCGCAAGGATACAATAGAAACAAGATGAGATAATGAGATCATAAATGTTAAGAGTACAATTTTCAAAATTCTATTGCCAGAGAAAGAAAAAATTAGATCTATCCAACAAGAACTCAGAATGGAAGAAAATTGGTTTATGTGAAAAATCAGATTGTGGAATGAGAAGTAATTGTGTACATAAAAAGATATAAAAATGTTTGGACACCTTTGAAATCAGAGTAAGGCTCATCTGAATGCAGAGGAACAATGATAAGGAAAGCGATCCTTCACACAAAAATCAATCACAGGTTATGTTAATGGCCATGATTGTGCCTGAATTCATTGCAGGCGTACAGGAGGGAAAAATGTTTGGAAAAGACAATTATGCAGGGTGACATTCTGGAAAAAGCGGAGAAGATGATGCTGTGAAAGATTACTTTGAATATTGCAACAACAGAGGCAGGATAGAAAGAAATTTTTAAGTGCTGTTATGGTGGCAAAGTTATATACTGGACACGCTACTAGATGCTGATGATGATGACACTATTTCTGTAGATTTTCTAGGTGCCAGAGATGCAAGCAAGATCCATAAGAAGTGATCAACTCTGAGCAGTGATGACTCGTGCTCATTTTTGTTGGTGGGACCAGACACAAATTTTCGGAAAAATCATGGTTTTAGGTTAGGATATATTTTAATTTGTAAAATAATAAATACACGTTACATATTATTTTTTATGGGGCCCGGCCCCACTGGCCCTTAATGACAATCCGCCACTGACTCTGAGACATAGAAGCACAATTTTATCTATGCGTTTGTGAACTAGATTGTTTGATTCTCTATCACAATCTACTATTGTCTGTCACCATGTCCTATTTTCTATCACAGTAATCTATTCTCTATCATCTGCACATCCTTTTTTTTTTTTTTGCAGCAATGCTCGTTTGAAAGGTCAAATCTGTAGCTAGTTTTCCTTGCTGCCTTTTCCATCATCTTGTTCAATGTTTCTTTAATGTTGTCACCATCATTTTGGTCATCTCCTGCCTTGTGTTCTAGAGACCATGCCCTCCATTAATGCTCTCCAGTGTAGAGAGCTGCAGTAGTGTAGTTGTTAGTGAACTTGCTTCTAAGGCTCAATTTCAAGTTCAGGTTAAATTCCACAATGGAATTTTTCCACTGTGACGGCTCCCAGGTCAACCCAGCCTCACTTGGGTACCAGGAAAAGTGCTGGAGCGTAAAGGCGGCCAGCATGGTGTTGACCACATTACCCATCATGTGGCGACGGTCAATTAAAAATATGTACCTAACACTGTATTCCCAATATTCCACTGTATGAAAAGGTTTCTTTTACTTTAACCTGTTTTTTCTTGATTCAGAAGCACTTGAGCTTTCATCTCTTCGACTTGGTGCCATGGACATCGTAACCCTTTGGTTCGGTACCCGAACACCGTAAATCTGGAGAAGCTGTGGCTTTTCTGCCAGCCGCGGAATTGAACCGCACTCACAGGGGCTTGTCACCCGTCATCCAATGCACTACGAACATGCTGGGCAGGCGGGCTTACTTTTACTTATAAAAATGTGCGACGTTTATTGCGACTAAAATATTTATGGTTCCAAAACATAACCATGTTTATGAACCATGGTCTTCAATGTTCAGATCATGTATATATTCTTCATCCACTTTGCCACAAAATATTTGATGTTCTTATTTAATGTTTATGTAATGGCCTATGATGAGCATCTATATGTTGCCACAGGAAAACATGTTATCAGAGCTGTTAATTTTGTTAACTTGCATGTCTTATGTGAGTGCTTCTTTGCTCTGTTTAACTTATGAGCTTCCATATCCAGTCTTCTAATTTATTTTGTACGTCTCTATTGTTGTTAATTTTGGAGCCTAGATATTCGAAATATGTAAAACATTTTCAGTTTCTTCATTATTGATGGTAATTTTGTGTTGGCATCTTGTTTAGCTAGTGAACATAATTTTTGTTTTATGAAGTAAAGTCTTTGTTGTGTTATTTAACAGAAAAGATTGCCCGTCTGCCCAGCGTGTTCGTAGTGAGTTGGACTACGAGTGACTATCCCTCTGTGTGTGCGGGTTCAATTCCGCAGGATGGCAGAAAAGCCACAGATTCCCCAGATTTACGGTGTTCGTGGCACCGAACCGAAGGGTTACGATGTCCATGGCACCAAGCCAAGAGCTGAAAAGCTCAAGTGCTTCTGGATCGGGAAAACAAAAGATTAGCTCCTCTAACCCTTTGATATTATTGGAAAGGAAAATTATGTAATTTGTATAACTTAAGTTCTAGAATATATTTTTACCAATTGTGAACGGATTCAGCTTTTGTAGCTTCGACCATTCCTCAGATTTCTGATTATATTTTCTGCATAGATTTGAAGTTATTGTGGGGAGAGGTTGTAACATTGCATTGCTCCTATTTATTTCTCAAATTTGAAAATAGATGTCTGTGAAAAATAATGAACATAAAATGGGATGAATTCATAAGTGATGAAATCAGAGAAATGTCTAGTCAACCACTAGTAACAACTGTTATGAGAAGATGAAGATATGTTGGGCACACCTTGAGGAGAAATGATCAAAGAATACCAAAGCAGGCATTGAAGTGGGAGGCAAATGGTTTAAGAAGAGAGGATGCAAAGGGAACTCTGAAACACACTTTGCTGAGAGAGGCAGGAAATATCAGACTCAATTCCATGTAAGATATTGAGCGAGATGTCCAGGACAGAGTGGTATGGAGAAATTACTTGCAGGCCCTATGAAACATATAACGGTATGAGAGGAATATATATATATATATATGCCTCAGACCGTTTGGATGTTTCATCAGCTACTCTTAACAGCTGCAAGGACAAAATTCATGAAAGATTTTTTTTTTAAATAGAATTCCTACAAAAATACCTTGACCATCTTCAAAATTACACCTAGAAAACCGTAGGAATATAACAAGAAGGGTCCTTCTGGAACCAGAGGGACACAAGAGGTAGCCAGAATCAATGAGAGACGAGATTTGGAGGCAGAGATCAACAATATAAAGAAGAGCTGGAGGAGCTGCAGGAGATAGCTAGAGATAGGAAGACTTGGCATGAGTTGGTTGAGGGCCTATGCCCCAACCCGGGTAAAAAGGCAAAGAGAGAGAGAGATCTTCAAAATTACATCGGAGACCCTCACCAATGTTATGGAGTTCATGCACTGCAGCTGATATCTTCCTGTGTAAGAAAGAGATCGGAGCACACATGGTTACTCACTGAAGTGCAATGATGATGGTCCTATCAATCAATCTTAACAGCTGCTTATTCATCTTCTTCATCATTCTTTCCGATAGTGAATCTATATAAAGAGACCAGTAACTTTGATGCAAATTATGGTGCTGTCTAGATTCTCCCTTGTCATATAGTGTGACCTCAGTTGGAATAGTTGTGGGTCAAGGAACGTCATAGAGCAGCCGATGTCCAATATTATTATGTATTGGGGCGCATCTAACTGATGGTTCTGGGGGCATGGGTGCTATGAGATGATTACATTACTACTAATTATAATAGTAATACTAATATAGTTAACATGCTGACGCTCTCTCCAGTGAAAAAGCAAAGGTTTGGTTTAGGGAAAGTAGAATGGGTAATTGCAAAAGCGGAAAGATCATGTTCATGGGATTTCTACGAAAAAACAGAACATAGTTTTTTTCTCCAAATATTAACTTTCAAGCTGGTGGAGCAAAATAGGGAACTATGAATGTATGATATGGGTGCCCAACATATACTGTGTTGCCATAGAACCTACAAGTGTGGTCAGAATTTTGTTGTGCAGTGCTACATGGGCAGAATGCTGAATCACTGATGTCTTGTGTTTGTGTTAACGAAGCCTACAATGACCTGTCCTTAGTTTAAAGATGATCTTGTTGTTCATGATACAAGGATTAGATATATCAAACTTTTGTGTTGTTCCATAATTTCTGATGTTGTACATTGTCATAACCATTTATATAATGTAATCTATGGAATATGTATTGTACTCTCTGCACTATTTATCACAATAGTTTATCATAATTATCCACTCTCTTGAGAGTGTTCGACATTCCATATTTATACCCCACAACTTACATAGAGACCCTACTTGCTGGAGTCTGGCTTGCTCAACACCACCATACATGAGTCACTTGTTACTCAACACCAACTTACATGAGTCACTACTACACAACACCAACTTACATGAGTCACTACTACACAACACCAACTTACATGAATCACTACTACACAACACCAACTTACATGAGTCACTACTACACAACACCAACTTACATGAGTCACTACTGCACAATACCAACTTACATGTGTCACTACTGCACAACATCAACACGAGTCACTACTACACAACACCAACTTACATGAGTCACTACTACACAACACCAACTTACATGAGTCACTACTACACAACACCAACTTACATGAATCACTACTACACAACACCAACTTACATGAGTCACTACTGCACAATACCAACTTACATGTGTCACTACTGCACAACATCAACACGAGTCACTACTACACAACACCAACTTACATGAGTCTCACTAACCTAACTTACATGAGTCACTACTGCAATATCAACTTAATGTGTCACTACTGCACATTATCAACAATAGTCACTACTACACAACACCAACTTACATGAATCCTACTACACACACCAACTTACATGAGATCACTAGCTACACAACACCAAACTACATGATCACTACTACAACACCAACTTACATGATCACTACTACACAACACCAACTTACATGATCACTACTACACAAACCAACTTACATGAGCACTACTACACAACACCAACTTACATGAATCACTACTACACAACACCAACTTACATGAATCACTACTACACAACACCAACTTACATGAGTCACTACTACACAACACCAACTTACATGAGTCACTACTACACAACACCAACTTACATGAATCACTACTACACAACACCAACTTACATGAATCACTACTACACAATACCAACTTTACACATGACTTCATATGACCAACACAAACATGAAATTACTACATAAAAACTTACTATATGAGTCACTTTAGCTGCCCTCAACCACAACTTCAGTGAGTCCCTTACACAAGACTTTCAGTGTCTGCTTCTGAACACAATGACTTCCCAGTAATGTCCATTGGTACAAACAAGACTTACTGGCAGTTAAAAAGTTCAGATTGCCTGCTCCTTCCAAGACTTTCAGCTTGCCTGCTCTGGTACCAACAAGACTTTTCAGTTGCCTGCCCTCTGGTACCACAAGACTTTCAGTGTGTCTGCTCTGTGGTACCAACAAGACTTTCATTCAGTTTGCTGCACTCTGATACCAACAAGACTTTCAGCTTGCCTGCTCTCTGATACCAACAAGACTTTCAGCTTGCCTGCTCTCTGGTATCATCAAGACTTTCATTCAGTTTGCCTGCTCTCTGGTACCATCAAGACTTTCAGTTGCCTGTCTTGGTACCAATAAGACTTTCAGCTTGCCTGCTCTTGATACCAATAAGACTTTCAGCTTGCCTGCTCTCTGGTACCAACAAGATTTTCAGCTTGCCTGCTCTCTGATACCAACAAGACAAATATTTCATCTTATATGCTTAAACTTGACAATATTATTTCTTAACATGATAGATGATTCAGTATGTTATCATATAAGTCTGTCTGTATATGTTTGTTGCATAAAATACAGTTATATCCTGATCATGTCAACCAGTGTTTGTTACACGTTATTTATTATATATGTTTAACTCAATACAAACTCCTGGTTCTGAAGCAGGGTACCAGCGAGACAATACAAAGTTCTGGCTCTGAAGCAGGGTACCAACGAGACAATTCAAACTCCTGGTTCTGAAGCAGGGTACCAACGAGACAATACAAACTCCTGGTTCTGAAGCAGGGTACCAACGAGACAATACAAACTCCTGGTTCTGAAGCCATGGACCGGCAAGACAAACCATCATCAAATAACGTTTCTTGAGCCAAACTTTGCCACCCTAACAGTCCTTTGGAATTTCTTACATAGGCTAGATGTCCTCCATTCTAACAGTCCTTTGGAATTTCTCACATAGGCTAGATGTCCTCCACTCTAACAGTCCTTTGGAATTTCTCACATAGGCTAGATGTCCTCCACTCTAACAGTCCTTTGGAATTTCTAACATAGGCTAGATGTCCTCATCTCTAACAGTCCTTTGGAATTTCTCACATAGGCTAGATGTCCTCCACTCTACCAGTCCTTCGGAATTTATCTCAGATGTCCTGTCTCTGCAGATTTCATGCTCAAATTATCAGTTACATCCTGACTATCTTCTCCGTGAGCCACTACTACATGAATAGTCTTCATCTCATTTTTGTCAGGATGCTTTCTTCCCCAATGGTCTTTTCCAAAACTTAATGTCTTTTTATATGTTCAAATTACTTCAATTTTCTTATTTGTAGCATCAACCAGTTTTCTTTGATTTTGTGTTCTTTCTAGATAGATCTATTTGTTCTCTTCTCTGTCCATGGTATACGGATAATTCTTCTGTAACACTTATATTCAAAAGGACATATATATCCCCTTTTCCACTGCCTTGTTAAATGTCCATGTTTCACAGCCTTACGTTGCCGCTGTGAATATGTATGATCTTAGTATACCAAACCAATGCTATACATTTAGAAATATTCATTTTCATTTGAGGACCACATTCATGAGACATATTAGAACAGGACATAATCGTCTCCGCAGCCACATGTATACAAAATGCAAGATTGGCAATTTAGACATGTGGACAGGCACATCAGACTGCAGAGCACATATTTCAAGGCTGCACCGTATAAGATATAGTGAGACAAACTTACTGGCCTAACGAAACAACACTGGACAAAAAAACTACACGGACCTCTGTGTGAGCTACAAAAGACAATGAAGTTTATACAAGAGTTAACATTGATTATATAAACAATATTTCAAGCGAATGGGGAGGAAGGATCGGACATGTCCATAATTGCTCCAATCTCCTTCAAAGAATATTTTTCAGTCGACATCTACGCCAAAGGATTTTATCGAGTTCTTGAGTGTGTCTTTGAATCGTTTTTTCTGACCACCCTGTGGGCGTTTACCGCTATGCAGTTCACCATAAAAGAGTCGTTTGGGTATTCTGCAATCCGGCATTCGTGCCACTTGTCCTGCCCATCGTGTCTGGGACTGCATCAAGATTGTATAGATGCCGGAGGAGAGGACCTTTTTGGATCTTTGTGTTCATTTTTAATAATGATCCTGCCATTTGATGTAACATTTTTAATGAATGAAATGATTATGTTAGACAGTGAGAACAGACAATGTCTAGACAGGTGGGGCATACATGATCAATGTTAGACAGGTGGGGCATACATGATTAATGTTAGACAGGTGGGGGCATACATGATCAATGTTAGACAGGTGGGGCATACATGATCAATGTTAGACAGGTGGGGCATACATGATCAATGTTAGACAGGTGGGGGCATACATGATCAATGTTAGACAGGTGGGGCATACATGATTAATGTTAGACAGGTGGGACATACATGATTCAATGTTAGACAGGTGGGGCATCATGATCAGTTAGACTGGTGGGCATCATGATTAATGTTGACAGGTGCGGCATACATGATCAATGTTAGACAGGTGGGGCATACATGATTATGTAACAGGTGGGGCAACATGATTAATGTTAGACAGTGGGCATACAGTCAATGTTAGACAGGTGGGGCATACATGATCAATGTTAGACAGGTGGGGCATACATGATCAATGTTAGACAGGTGGGGCATACATGATTAATGTTAGACAGGGGGCATACATGATCAATGTTAGACGGTGGGGCATACATGATCAATGTTAGACAGGTGGGGCATACATGATCAATGTTAGACAGGTGGGGCATACATGATCAATGTTAGACAGGTGGGGCATACATGATCAATGTTAGACAGGTGGGGCATACATGATCAATGTTAGACAGGTGGGACATACATGATCAATGTTAGACAGGTGGGGCATACATGATCAATGTTAGACAGGTGGGACATACATGATCAATGTTAGACAGGTGGGGCATACATGATCAATGTTAGACAGGTGGGGCATACATGATCAATGTTAGACAGGTGGGGCATACATGATTAATGTTAGACAGGGGGCATACATGATCAATGTTAGACAGGTGGGGCATACATGATCAATGTTAGACAGGTGGGGCATACATGATCAATGTTAGACAGGTGGGGCATACATGATCAATGTTAGACAGGTGGGACATACATGATCAATGTTAGACAGGTGGGGCATACATGATCAATGTTAGACAGGTGGGACATACATGATCAATGTTAGACAGGTGGGGCATACATGATCAATGTTAGACAGGTGGGGCATACATGATCAATGTTAGACAGGTGGGACATACATGATCAATGTTAGACAGGTGGGGCATACATGATCAATGTTAGACAGGTGGGGCATACATGATCAATGTTAGACAGGTGGGGCATACATGATCAATGTTAGACAGGTGGGTGTTCTGTGTTCTGTCTTTTCGCGCAGCTCGTTTTCTCTGTGCCTCAAATGCACGAAGATTTTCAACTATGCGACTCGCCCGAGTGTTTACCGGGGCCCAAATTTGGGGTGTAAAGAATAGAACCACTGTTACCTGCCACGCATGTCGTAAGAGGCGACTAAGAAGGTTGGATGAAATCGGATGCACATGTCCTACACTTGTAGAAGTCTATGCGTTTAGGGGCCTACCAAACCAATGTGCAACGTATACGCGTTCTTGGCAAAGATCAAACATATCACAAAGAGTGATTAAAATTGGTCGTAAAGAACGAACGCAAAGAAGAAGAAGAAGGAGCTATGCGACTTCTTCTTGTGTTGTTGCAGCGTCACATTTAACGATCTTGCGGCAGGAATTCCCAACATTGATGCATTTCAGAGACACTTTATAAGAGTGTCTTTAAAACGTTTTTTCTGTCCACCAGCTGAACGTCTGCCCCCTTCAAGCTCGCCGTACATCAGCTGTTTTGGGATGCTTTTATCAGGCATCCGAGTAACGTGACCGGCCCATCTCATGTGGGCCTTCTGCAACAGCGTATTGATGCTTGGGATTTTTGCTCTTGTGAGGACTTCGGTATCTGTAAATTTTGTCCTGCCAGTTTATTTTTAGTATTCTGAGTAGACAGCTTGTGTGGAAGTGGTTTCGTTTTGATTGACCAGACATTTCTCTGATTTCATCACTTCTCATGAATTCGTCCCATTTTATGTTCATTATTTTTTAGCATGCATTTATTTTAAAACGCATTTAACCTACGTTCTGCAACATCGGTTGGGGAAGACTGAGCACCTATTGGTCTGCCCGGACTTCTGTGATGTCAGTTCAGTAACCAATAACCTTATGGCGTCCTTTCTTTCTTGAACTTGTGCCCTCCCCTGTCCTTCGTTATCCATCCATCAATGCCAGCGTTGTGATTCTTGTATTCTTCTTCTCAGAATATACCCAACATATTTCCATCTTCTCATTTTTATAACAGATGTTACTAGTGGTTGACCAGACATATCTTCTCATTTTTATAACAGATGTTACTAGTGGTTGACCAGACATATCTTCTCATTTTTATAACAGATGTTACTAGTGGTTGACCAGACATATCTTCTCATTTTTATAACAGATGTTACTAGTGGTTGACCAGACATTTCTCTGATTTCATCACTTCTTCAGAACTCGTCCCATTTCATTTTCATTATTTTGTTAGCAAAAATATATTTTTAAATGCATTTAACTAATTTTCTTCAACATCTGCTGGGGGAGACTGAGCGTCTATGGGCCTGCTCGGACTTCTGTGACGCCAGTTCAATAACCAACACTTTCTATTTTCTATATCTTTAGTTATAAAAAATATTTACTCAAAATAAAATATATTATGATAAATAATGTATTTTGAATACATTAAAAAAAACGTGGTGCATTGTTAAAGATAATATTAGATCGGAGTGGCCTGTTTTGAGGGCAGGATAACTAGACGAAGACAGAGATCTAATTGGAAGGAAAACAACAAGAGGTGGACATGAAGTATCCGACTAAAGTATGTGCGACTAAAACACGGGATAGAATGTGCAAGAAATCAATAGTAACCAAGCTTCAATGTGGAGATTTCCCACTCACGTAATGATTTATCTATAAATAGCCAACAGTGCTAGTGTCCGGGATAAACAGATCAATAAACGGTTGGAACTTCACTAAAGAAATGTGGTCGGTAAGAAGGACACAAGTTAATATTAAATCACGAGAAAACATCAACAATTATAATTTAATAAATGTTTGAATACTATGTCGATCAGTTCAATGAATAATTGTAACACAAGAAAGGTGCAGTAAAAACATATAGGGCAGGGAGAGCGAGGGTGTTAGTTGTGTGAGCTTTCAAACATGTTTATCAGTACTTCTATAAAAAAAAATAGTAAGGAAATTGCTATTTTCCCCATCCACTCACTTAAATTTCTGCTACTTGGAGTGTTCTGTTTTCTCTAAGCTAACGAGTACTTATCTATAGGAGATTGTTGTTTGTCTTACTATTTGAGAAGTAACGAGTATTTGATACTTGACAGAAATCTTTGTATATGTAAGGAAGGTGTAGCTTTTTATATGTAAGGAAGGTGTAGCTTTTTATGTGTAATGAAGGTGTAGCTTTTTATGTGTAATGAAGGTGTAGATATTTATGTGTAATGAAGGTGTAGCTTTTTATATATAAGGAAGGTGTAGCTTTTTATATGTAAGGAATGCGTAGCTTTTTATATTTAAGGAATGTGTAGCTTTTTATATGTAAGGAAGGTGTAGCTTTTTATATGTAAGGAAGGTGTAGCTTTTTATATGTAAGGAATGTGTAGCTTTTATGTGTAAGGAATGTGTAGCTTTTTATATGTAAGGAAGGTGTAGCTTTTTATATGTAAGGAATGTGTAGCTTTTATGTGTAAGGAATGTGTAGCTTTTTATATGTAAGGAAGGCGCATTTAGGCCTCATCGCCTCATTTTGGATCCTGTCTAACTTATCCAGCAATGCTACTCACTGTCAGAAGACCAAGACCATAGTCCACCACGATCAGCACTAGTCCCCGACAAAGAAGGAGCGGCAGGTGTTGTTCAATATCCACCTCCACCATAACTTTGATATCGGTTAGCCCTTTTCTTGCCTTTAGGATTACGTTCTGTCAAAACACGTACTGTAGTTTTACAAAATACAAAAATAATAACAATACACAGTAACGTTTCGACCAAAAGGTATTTATCAAGCACACGATACAACAAGATCTGCTTGTGATCCTTTGTGTTGGTGTGGCCAGATACAAATTTTCGGAAAACTCATAGTTTTAGGTTAGGTTTTTCCATTTATTAAATAATAAATACAGTTACACATTATTTTGGTGGGGTTCGGCCCACTGGCCTTAATGACGAACCGCCACTGCAAACGATACAACAAGAGTGATAAATTTCACAGCACACTACATATAGACTAGGACAGAAACATCCCAACGGTCCTAAAATTACCGTTGTATCTTGTATCATTTTAGGACCGTTGGGATGTTTCTGTCCTAGTCTATATGTAGTGTGC
This sequence comes from Arion vulgaris, assembly GCA_020796225.1. Classification (NCBI taxonomy): domain Eukaryota; kingdom Metazoa; phylum Mollusca; class Gastropoda; order Stylommatophora; family Arionidae; genus Arion; species Arion vulgaris. The sequence goes on along the minus strand of CM036758.1, from coordinate 55,354,616 downwards.
TGTGAAATTTATCACTCTTGTTGTATCGTTCAGTGCGGCTCGTCATTAAGGGCCAGTGACGAGCCCACCAAAAATAATGTAACTGTATTTATTATTTAATAAATGAAAAAACCAACCTAAAACCATGAGTTTTCCGAAAATTGTATCTGCCACACCAACACAAAGGGTCACGAGCCGCCACTTATCGTTTGCTTGATAAATACCTTTTGGTCGAAACGTTGCTGTGTATTGTTATTGTTTTTGTATTTTGTAAAACTACATTACTTTGTTATTACGTGTTTCGCCATTGCTACATGGTTTTACTGCAGTCTTCTCCTATATCGGATTACGTTCTCAACGTGACTCTTAAATGACACAGCTTTTCATATGTAAGAAAGGTGGCTTTAGAGATGTAATATGTAGGGAAAGTGTCTTTAAATCATTAAAATTATGAACCAAATGGATAATCCATGCTGCTTCTGTAATAGTAATCCAGTATCTCTGGTAAAGTAGGTCGGATTATCACCACACTCATTCCGTGTACGACAACATTGCACGCATTCACAGACAAATCTGTTCTTCTACAAGTCGAAATCCGATATTTCTTTACTAGGATTACAGAGGTGTATCCGGACATGATGCTGTTTTATGTGAGATTTTTCTGGATAAAAATAGAACATCATCACAGATAATGGATCAGCGATTGGTTGAGTCTTATCTAACAACTTTCTAGCTCAGCTTTCACAGATAAGAAAACAAAAGTCATATAACGGAATTGACGTCGTGGCTTCAGTGGCGTTATCTTCGGAAGTATGATTCGGTCTAAAGATCAACACTACATTTCAGGGGGCATAGGTCACTTGCTTGACTAGGATACTTAAGGATTAAGTTGGTTTCAATGACGAAATAGCTAAGACGTTTGCTTATCGATTTGAAAGTTCTGGGTTCAAATCTGGACCGAATCATCAGTATGCATACTTTTCGATATCTGTTGGGGAGACTGAGCACCTATGGGTCTGCCCGGAGTGCAATGACGTCAGTTTAGTAACCAATAACCAATATGTACAATTTTTATGAAATCAGTATGATTGTTGCTGGATCTACGAAGTTTGTGCTTTATGCAAACACTCTTGGCAGGTAACGTGACATTTCTGCCGACAGGGAGTGAGTCATATGGAGAAACTCGGTGTAATGAAGCCACTCCTTTTCTTTAATTATCATTTTTTTATCATCCAAGCATTAACATGTCAGTCAAACGACAACTGATAAACTGCATATTTATTCCAACTCTCTGCTATCAGTGCCAAACATGGCCCCTGACTAAGACACAAGAAGAAAGATTACATGTGAAATGAGATGTCTACGAAAAGCTGTCAACGTTACAAGGCGAGATAGAGTGAGAAACTAGAATATCAGAAGCATCGTTGGTACTATACCATGCATACAGTACATCGAGAAGCAAAGACTCAAGTGGTTCGGCCATCTAATGAGAATGGAACCACATTTACTACCATCACGTGCCTATAATAATCGACATTCAGGGCGCAGAGCACGAGGCAGGCCAAGAACACGATGGATAGATAACATCTCAGAGTCTCTGCGAAGGCATGGACTAACAACGTCAAGCGCAACACACCTGGCACAAGATAGAAACTAACTCTCCCCACGACGCTTCACGCAAATGTGGTTAAGATAAGATAAGATAAGATCATTTTTTAAGACTAAGGATTTAACTTCAAGAGTCTAGGTCCAATTTATAATTATATACAAATATAACCTATCATTTTTTAGAATGTGTGTATCTTCATATAAGACTGATATGTCCAAAATTGATTAGAAAGATTAAAAAATGAAATTCAAACAAAACATTTTTACCTTGTCCTAAATTACATCGGGGAAACGCTGCCGCTGAGATTTTCCTGTACAAGAAAGGATTCGGGAGCACACATGGCTACTCACCAAAGTGCAATGATGATGAATCAATCAATAAAACCGTCATATTTATATGTATTCAGCATCTGCCTTTTGATAAAAATTTGATCATCCAGTGAAATTCTTCTCTTCCTCTTGTAATCGTTTCTCTTCTCTCTTTGTGACTTGGCCTTATAGTATGCTTCGCCGCTGTCATGTTTCTGTTATGCCGGAGGAC